>JAWRVZ010000272.1:0-2500 GCA_037043235.1 Rhodeus uyekii | reverse complement strand
GGAATGACTTGCATGGTTCTGCGAATCTGAGATTTGCTTTATTAATAATAATAATAAGATTCTATTTAATTGATTCAGTTTGAGTGCATTTATTTGTCATGAGATAAAAGCAACTTCTGCTAAACCTACAATTATTAAACGTGCTAAAAAGCAGCATGTGTCAAAAAAAGGAAAGCATGTCGAAACAGGTTGTTTCACTGGAAGAAAAGCACATTATTGGATGCCATGAGACCCAGACTCGCGGCGCGTGACGTCAATCGTCTGGATTGTGTTCATATTCTCCAACCCATTCCGCATCATCACAGCATCGGATATTCTTAACACTTAATTAATCAGCTCTGCACACAGCGCTCGCTTTCAGCTGATCTGAGTGTAACGAGCATGTGAGGATAAGAATAAAAACAGATCATAATGCTAAGCAAACAGTCCAAACTTTGCAGCCAAGAAAAACCCCTGCAGGCGTCACAATCCAGAGCCTGTGATGAATCCAGCGGGATCGGCGTCGGGACGTCAGGCTTTCTCGTTGTCAGTGAATTATTAAGTCTGAAAGCTTGTCACAGCATTTGCATTCCTGCAATGTGATGTTTAGGATGTTACGAGCGCCTCTTGTGTGAATAAAAGATACATAAATGTGTGTGTGTGTGTGTCATGCATGTACCACATGTGCAGAAAACACTTTTCCCTGTATTTTAGATTTTGAAAATAATTAAATTCAACAACAACAAAAAAAAAAAAAACAGATCTTTGACCTACATTATTGTTTAAAAAAAATGTAGGGTTGCATTTTTTCATAGATGGTACATACAGTAAAACAGTGTAATATTATATCAATGTAAAACAGCTGTTTTCTATGTGAATATATAGTAAAGTGTCATTTATTCCTGTGATTAAAGCTGAATTTATTAGATGATAAATACAGTAAAACAGTGTAATATTATATCAGTGTAAAACAGCTGTTTTCTATGTGAATATATAGTAAAGTGTCATTTATTCCTGTGATTAAAGCTGAATTTATTAGATGATAAATACAGTAAAACAGTGTAATATTATATCAGTGTAAAACAGCTGTTTTCTATGTGAATATATAGTAAAGTGTCATTTATTCCTGTGATTAAAGCTGAATTTATAAGATGATAAATACAGTAAAACAGTGTAATATTATATCAGTGTAAAACAGCTGTTTTCTATGTGAATATATAGTAAAGTGTCATTTATTCCTGTGATTAAAGCTGAATTTATAAGATGATAAATACAGTAAAGCAGTGTAATATTATATCTGTGTAAAACAGCTGTTTTCTATGTGAATATATAGTAAAGTGTCATTTATTCCTGTGATTAAAGCTGAATTTATAAGATGATAAATACAGTAAAACAGTGTAATATTATATCAGTGTAAAACAGCTGTTTTCTATGTGAATATATAGTAAAGTGTCATTTATTCCTGTGATTAAAGTTGTATTTATTAGATGATAAATACAGTAAAACAGTGTTTCTGTGAGTGTGTGTGTGTGTTTGATTTAAAACATTACACACTAAAGAAAGTTACATGTAAAAAAAAGAATAATAGCTTAAATGTGAGCGCTCAGATGATTGACGGTGTTTCCTCTTCTCTTCCTCTCTTTAGGTAAGTTACTCTGCTGAAGACACACGCTGTCACTGCTGATGACGGTAAAACTCGGTTTCACTCTGTTTTACAGCAGAAATCACTGACTTCAGACCCTCTGACACTGAATAATGCATTTGCATTTGCATTAATAATGCATTTGCATGCATTTTTTCTCCGGATTGAGGAGGAATGTGGTCAGAATGTCAGTGCTCATAATAGTTGATATTTAGGTCTTATGTTTTTATTTTTGGTTAATATGATATACGGTAATGCATTAGCTTTTTATTAGGCATTTATGTACACGCTTCATTTTAAGAGATGATGGAAATGAGAAAATGAGGCACGACATTAAAAACGACACTAAAATCACAAGATCCGTGTGTTTTGAGTGATTTTGCGATTGAAAGCAAGCGTTTAGTGAAATGCTGAGCAGAGTTTCTGTGCGTTAGAGTTAAAGCAGAGAGTCATTTTTGCAGATTTGCTGAAGATTAGCAGGAATGCTTTTGCTAAATGAGTCTCAAGTGGCAGTTTAAAATAACTAAAAAGCAATTTAATGGCATCGCAGAGAGTGGCAGGACAGACGGTTTTACCCGGGATCCAATGCATATTATATTTTGCATAGAAGTATATATTGATATATCAGTATTTTTACTGTCAACTTTGTATCGGTGCTCTTGAAATCTTTAACTTGTATTTGCACAAAAGGAAGAAAATGCAAGTGAACTTAAAATAAGTTGTGGATGTGAAACACGGGCAACGGATGAACTAGTCTATTCTTCACTCTCTCTCTCTCTCTCTCTCTCCCTCACACACACACACACACACACACACACACACACACACACACACACACACACACACACACACACACACACACACACACACACACACACT
>JAWRVZ010000270.1:445000-652215 GCA_037043235.1 Rhodeus uyekii | reverse complement strand
ACTTTGTTTTATTTCTATTTTAAAGATGTAATTAAGCATTATTAATATAGTCTTACCACTTTCTAAACAGACTGCAGTTCCACTGCATATATATGGAGCCCTTTATACATTTATTTACTATATAAATGTGTGTATAGATAGATATGTATGTGTATATATATATATATATATATATATATATATATATATATATATATGTATATGTGTGTGTGTGTGTGTGTGTGTGTGTATAAAGCCTTTCTTCATGTGAAATAAAATAACTTAAATATTAGTATTTCTTAAATCATTCCTGCACAATTACAATGGGGATAGTAATGCTGTTTTTTCTAATCTCAAGCAGTTTTCAGATTGAATCGATCTGCCATGTCAGACTTCAGTTCAACACGGCAATTATAGCAGATAAAGGAATCAAGGCAATGTAATATTTACTCAGGAATAAGTTATAAATAAACTGACGCGAGTGCGCGAGGACGCGCGTTTGAACTTCATTGAGAGTTGCCGTTCCCATAGTAATCTACTCAGCGGGCGAAAGCCTTTACCGAGTAAACACGAATGAGAGTCACAATTTGGCCATATAAGTGCATAAATCTTCAAGCAAACACGCTGCAGCGGTTACTTGATAATCGGAAACAATTTCCGTTTGATCATAAACTCTCTCACATAAATCTATTTTAGGAGATTATGATCTCTCTCTCCAGCAGTAATGGCGTCTTTGAAAAGCTTTGAGGCTTTGAATTGCAGCGCTCTGATTCGTTCAAACTTCAGTGCTCTCACTGACAGGGGTGTAATTTTGTGATATTATGTATGTAAAATAGAGAGATTTAACTTACTAATTAAAGTAAAAAATCGATTGTAGACCTGCAAGTTTTTTTTCAGGATTTAAAAAAATAAAATGCATGCCCATTGGAATGGACATGTTCACACATACTGTATTGAAATGTATTATATATCAGGTGTAATGTTGTGATGTTACCAACAGATGGAGTGGACGCTCTATCTAAAATTCAGTTTTCACTTCATTAGTGAAAGTCTATGGAGATTTTATGACTTTAATCTTCAGTTTTATCAAAAATCATAAGTCTGATCAGTCTGAAAAGGGATAGCAACTCAAGTCAGAACAGGTCTGAAGTCTGAGCAGAGTTTAGTGGTTGTAGCTTTAAAGCTCTAGGAGGAGATGCTCTGAGAATTTTAGGTAAGAAGAATAATAATAACTAGATAGAGGAAGTTTATGATATAAACTTCAGTTGGCTTGAGAAAGCCTATCCTGAAAGTTAAATTTATTTGTAAAAGCTTAAAAAGTTGTTTAAGTTTACAGATAGATAGATGGAAAGAATTAGATCTTGAGCATATATACACTTGTTAGTTATTGCCTTGCGTTGTTTCTAGGCAGTTACTAAGGTGTCGTTATGTTCTTTGATCATAATTTAATCTTTAATCAATTGATGATCAATTTTGCTAGCAAGATTTAATGTTAATTATCTTGTTGCTAGCAAGATTTAGAATGAATTCCGAAGTCATTAGCAACATTTAACATAAATAAGCATGCTGCTGGCAAGAATTCGCTGAATTAGCATATTGGTAGCAAGATTTATTGTTAATTAACAAGTTGCTATCAAGATTTAGCATGATCTAGCATGTCACTAGTGAGAATTTGCGTGATCTAGCATGTTGCTAGCAAGATTTAACGTTAATTAACAAGACGCTATTGACATTTAGTGTGAACTAACATGTCGCTAGTGAGATTTGTTAATTCGTAGGTCGCTTGTGAGCTTTAACATGAGTTAACATGTCACTGACGAGAATGAATGTTATTTAACAAGTCACTAGTGAGATTTAATGTTTTAAAGAACACAAGAGTCAGTTGACGCAGAGACTGGAGGTTATTGATGATTCAGCTGAACAGTGAGTGGTCTGAAATATCAAAGAATAATAATGAATATTAAATATAAATCTAAAATAAACAACATTTACATTGGTAATAAACATGAGTAAATAATTAATTGATTACAGAAGTGTTGCAATACTTGGTTAGTGCACAAAATGGCATCTAGGGAACATACATGGAGTTTTTTCATCATGAGGGATCATCGGTGTTGTAACGAAATACCAAAAAATAAATAACAATGCTTTTTGATCCCCAAAGTGTTGAAAATTGCAATTAGTTTATAAAAATGTTTACGGTTTAATTACATCCTTGGCTTTTAACGGTCAGTTTTCACTAATGTGAATAATACTTTGTTTTATTTCTATTTTAAAGATGCAATTAAGCATTATTAATATAGTCTTGCCACTTTTAAAACAGACTGCAGTTACACTACATGTATATGGAGCCCTTTATACATTTATTTACTATATAAATGTGTGTATAGATAGATAGATATGTATGTGTATATATATGTATATATGTGTGTGTGTGTGTGTGTGTGTATAAAGCCTTTCTTCATGTGAAATAAAATAACTTAAATATTAGTATTTCTTAAATCATTCCTGCACAATTACAATGGGGATAGTAATGCTGTTTTTTCTAATCTCAAGCAGTTTTCAGATTGAATCGATCTGCCATGTCAGACTTCAGTTCAACACGGCAATTATAGCAGATAAAGGAATCAACGCAATGTAATATTTGTATAAAGCCTTCCTCCATGGGAAACAAAATAACTTAAATATTAGTATTTTTAAAATAATTCCTGCTCATGTAATGCAGCAGAGTAATGCAGTTTTTTTGAACTCAAGCAGTTTACAGTTTGAATCGATCTGCCATCGTTTTTGCATCCTTTTAAATACCTTATTTCATTTATTGTTTAAGTGTTCACAAAACATCGATCTATCAGCGAATCTGCTCAGGAAGCGCGTTTGAACTCGAGAACAGGAGTCAGACTTTAGTTAAAAGCAGATAAAAGAATTAACACAATGTAACTATATACTCAAGAATTAGTTATAAATAACTTTGACTGTTAGACGCTGCATTTGAAGAGAGTCAGCGCGCGCTGCTCAGGGAAGCATTTTACATGTGTCTTCCCCATGAAAACACGAGCGAGAGTCAGAATTCGGCAATAAAGTACATAAATGAGCGCTATAAATAAACGTAGGCGCTTAGACGGTTATGCTTTGGCGCGAGTCCAGGAGGACGCGCGTTTAAACTTCACTTACCTTTCCTATAGTATCATAGTGCTCAACAGCGAAAATCCGTCGCCATGTAAAGACGAATGAGAGTCAGAATTTGGCCATATAAGTACATAAATCTTCAAGCAAACACGCTGTAGCGGTTACTTGATAATCGGAAACAATTTCCGTTTGATCATAAACTCTCTCACATAAATCTATTTTAGGAGATTATGATCTCTCTCTCCAGCAGTAATGGCGTCTTTGAAAAGCTTTGAGGCTTTGAATTGCAGCGCTCTGATTCGTTCAAACTTCAGTGTTCTCACTGACAGGGGTGAAATTTTGTGATATTATGAATGTAAAATAGAGAGATTTAACTTACTAATTAAAGTAAAAAATCGATTGTAGACCTGCAAGTTTTTTTTCAGGATTTAAAAAAAAAATGCATGCCCATTGGAATGGACATGTTCACACATACTATATTGAAATGTATTATATATCAGGTGTAATGTTGTGATGTTACCAACAGATGGAGTGGACGCTCTATCTAAAATTCAGTTTTCACTTCATTAGTGAAAGTCTATGGAGATTTTATGACTTTAATCTTCAGTTTTATCAAAAATCATAAGTCTGATCAGTCTGAAAAGGGATAGCAACTCAAGTCAGAACAGGTCTGAAGTCTGAGCAGAGTTTAGTGGTTGTAGCTCAAGCCAACTTAATAATAATAATAAGTTTAGATACAATATCACTAAGTTGGCTTTCTCAAGCCAACTTAATAATAATAAGTTTAGATACAATATCACTAAGTTGGCTTTCTCAAGCCAACTTAATTAAAACAAATAATTTATTTTTATATATTGAACTTAATAGAATCTAGATTTTTTTAGATGTACAGTAAGGAGAATCCTATTTTACATCATATTTAAAAAAATAATTTTACATCATAAAACTGTAGTTCTGACATCACTTGTAGAGATTAAGGAGTAAGCCACCGCTTTCCCCATACACAAATGCATACACACACACAAATACACACACACACTGCTGAATTTTTAGCTGTGATCACAATGTAATCACAATGTAAATATATATATATCTAGATAGATCTTCTTACTAAAAGTTGCTTACGAGGGACAAAGTGGTAATCAGAACCATGAGGTGATTCAATGACAGGTAAGACTCTTTTGACCAGCGGGGCGCAACCTAAGACAGGACATCACCGCCTTGAGCACCTGCCAAAAAGGGTTCAAAATGGATCAAAAATCATCAAGTGACTGACTCAAATGGTCATATGATTGACAATGATGGATTCCTTGCTGCCACAGTAGCATCAATTGATTATTGTTTGAGATCATCACTTTGGGTGTGTGTGTATTTGTGTGTGTGTCCTTTCCAAGGATCGCCACCTTGACGTGGTGGAAAGGCTTGTGTGTCCCTGTGATCCCAGGAGCAAATCAATCTGGAGTTTAAACACACTTCAGGTTTGCTTAAGGGTGACGTTCCAGACTAAGTGCGATCTTAGAAAAATCTTATCTTAGAAAAATTATTTGGAGTGTTCAATTGATGATCAATTTTGCTAGCAAGATTTAATGTTAATTATCTTGTTGCTAGCAAGATTTAGTATGAGTTCCGAAGTCATTAGCAACATTTAACATAAATAAGCATGTTGCTGGCAAGAATTCGCTGAATTAGCAAATTGGTAGCAAGATTTATTGTTAATTAACAAGTTGCTATCAAGATTTAGCATGATCTAGCATGTCACTAGTGAGAATTTGCGTGATCTAGCATGTTGCTAGCAAGATTTAACGTTAATTAACAAGACACTATTGACATTTAGTGTGAACTAACATGTCGCTAGTGAGATTTGTTAATTCGTAGGTCGCTTGTGAGATTTAACATGAGTTAACATGTCACTGACGAGAATGAATGTTATTTAACAAGTCACTAGTGAGATTTAATGTTTTAAAGAACACAAGAGTCAGTTGACGCAGAGACTGGAGGTTATTGATGATTCAGCTGAACAGTGAGTGGTCTGAAATATCAAAGAATAATAATGAATATTAAATATAAATCTAAAATAAACAACATTTACATTGATAATAAACATGAGTAAATTATTAATTGATTACAGAAGTGTTGCAATACTTGGTTAGTGCACAAAATGGCATCTAGGGTACATACATGGAGTTTTTTCATCAAGAGGGATCATCGGTGTTGTAACGAAATACCAAAAAATAAATAACAATGCTTTTTGATCCCCAAAGTGTTGAAAATTGCAATTAGTTTATAAAAATGTTTACGGTTTAATTACATCCTTGGCTTTTAACGGTCAGTTTTCACTCATGTGAATACTTTGTTTTATTTCTATTTTAAAGATGTAATTAAGCATTATTAATATAGTCTTACCACTTTCTAAACAGACTGCAGTTCCACTGCATATATATGGAGCCCTTTATACATTTATTTACTATATAAATGTGTGTATAGATAGATATGTATGTGTATATATATATATATATATATATATATATATATATATATATATATATATATATATATATATATATGTGTGTGTGTGTGTGTGTATAAAGCCTTTCTTCATGTGAAATAAAATAACTTAAATATTAGTATTTCTTAAATCATTCCTGCACAATTACAATGGGGATAGTAATGCTGTTTTTTCTAATCTCAAGCAGTTTTCAGATTGAATCGATCTGCCATGTCAGACTTCAGTTCAACACGGCAATTATAGCAGATAAAGGAATCAAGGCAATGTAATATTTACTCAGGAATAAGTTATAAATAAACTGACGCGAGTGCGCGAGGACGCGCGTTTGAACTTCATTGAGAGTTGCCGTTTCCATAGTAATCAGCGGGGGGAAAACCTTCACCGAGTAAACACGAATGAGAGTCACAATTTGGCCATATAAATGCATAAATCTTCAAGCAAACACACTGCAGTGGTTACTTGATAATCGGAAACAATTTCCGTTTGATCATAAACTCTCTCACATAAATCTATTTTAGGAGATTATGATCTCTCTCTCCGGCAGTAATGGCGTCTTTGAAAAGCTTTGAGGCTTTGAATTGCAGCGCTCTGATTCGTTCAAACTTCAGTGCTCTCACTGACAGGGGTGTAATTTTGTGATATTATGTATGTAAAATAGAGAGATTTAACTTACTAATTAAAGTAAAAAATCGATTGTAGACCTGCAAGTTTTTTTTCAGGATTTAAAAAAAAAATGCATGCCCATTGGAATGGACATGTTCACACATACTGTATTGAAATGTATTATATATCAGGTGTAATGTTGTGATGTTACCAACAGATGGAGTGGACGCTCTATCTAAAATTCAGTTTTCACTTCATTAGTGAAAGTCTATGGAGATTTTATGACTTTAATCTTCAGTTTTATCAAAAATCATAAGTCTGATCAGTCTGAAAAGGGATAGCAACTCAAGTCAGAACAGGTCTGAAGTCTGAGCAGAGTTTAGTGGTTGTAGCTCAAGCCAACTTAATAATAATAATAAGTTTAGATACAATATCACTAAGTTGGCTTTCTCAAGCCAACTTAATAATAATAAGTTTAGATACAATATCACTAAGTTGGCTTTCTCAAGCCAACTTAATTAAAACAAATAATTTATTTTTATATATTGAACTTAATAGAATCTAGATTTTTTTAGATGTACAGTAAGGAGAATCCTATTTTACATCATATTTAAAAAAATAATTTTACATCATAAAACTGTAGTTCTGACATCACTTGTAGAGATTAAGGAGTAAGCCACCGCTTTCCCCATACACAAATGCATACACACACACAAATACACACACACACTGCTGAATTTTTAGCTGTGATCACAATGTAATCACAATGTAAATATATATATATCTAGATAGATCTTCTTACTAAAAGTTGCTTACGAGGGACAAAGTGGTAATCAGAACCATGAGGTGATTCAATGACAGGTAAGACTCTTTTGACCAGCGGGGCGCAACCTAAGACAGGACATCACCGCCTTGAGCACCTGCCAAAAAGGGTTCAAAATGGATCAAAAATCATCAAGTGACTGACTCAAATGGTCATATGATTGACAATGATGGATTCCTTGCTGCCACAGTAGCATCAATTGATTATTGTTTGAGATCATCACTTTGGGTGTGTGTGTATTTGTGTGTGTGTCCTTTCCAAGGATCGCCACCTTGACGTGGTGGAAAGGCTTGTGTGTCCCTGTGATCCCAGGAGCAAATCAATCTGGAGTTTAAACACACTTCAGGTTTGCTTAAGGGTGACGTTCCAGACTAAGTGCGATCTTAGAAAAATCTTATCTTAGAAAAATTATTTGGAGTGTTCAATTGATGATCAATTTTGCTAGCAAGATTTAATGTTAATTATCTTGTTGCTAGCAAGATTTAGTATGAGTTCCGAAGTCATTAGCAACATTTAACATAAATAAGCATGTTGCTGGCAAGAATTCGCTGAATTAGCAAATTGGTAGCAAGATTTATTGTTAATTAACAAGTTGCTATCAAGATTTAGCATGATCTAGCATGTCACTAGTGAGAATTTGCGTGATCTAGCATGTTGCTAGCAAGATTTAACGTTAATTAACAAGACACTATTGACATTTAGTGTGAACTAACATGTCGCTAGTGAGATTTGTTAATTCGTAGGTCGCTTGTGAGATTTAACATGAGTTAACATGTCACTGACGAGAATGAATGTTATTTAACAAGTCACTAGTGAGATTTAATGTTTTAAAGAACACAAGAGTCAGTTGACGCAGAGACTGGAGGTTATTGATGATTCAGCTGAACAGTGAGTGGTCTGAAATATCAAAGAATAATAATGAATATTAAATATAAATCTAAAATAAACAACATTTACATTGATAATAAACATGAGTAAATTATTAATTGATTACAGAAGTGTTGCAATACTTGGTTAGTGCACAAAATGGCATCTAGGGTACATACATGGAGTTTTTTCATCAAGAGGGATCATCGGTGTTGTAACGAAATACCAAAAAATAAATAACAATGCTTTTTGATCCCCAAAGTGTTGAAAATTGCAATTAGTTTATAAAAATGTTTACGGTTTAATTACATCCTTGGCTTTTAACGGTCAGTTTTCACTCATGTGAATACTTTGTTTTATTTCTATTTTAAAGATGTAATTAAGCATTATTAATATAGTCTTACCACTTTCTAAACAGACTGCAGTTCCACTGCATATATATGGAGCCCTTTATACATTTATTTACTATATAAATGTGTGTATAGATAGATATGTATGTGTATATATATATATATATATATATATATATATATATATATATATATATATGTGTGTGTGTGTGTGTGTGTATAAAGCCTTTCTTCATGTGAAATAAAATAACTTAAATATTAGTATTTCTTAAATCATTCCTGCACAATTACAATGGGGATAGTAATGCTGTTTTTTCTAATCTCAAGCAGTTTTCAGATTGAATCGATCTGCCATGTCAGACTTCAGTTCAACACGGCAATTATAGCAGATAAAGGAATCAAGGCAATGTAATATTTACTCAGGAATAAGTTATAAATAAACTGACGCGAGTGCGCGAGGACGCGCGTTTGAACTTCATTGAGAGTTGCCGTTTCCATAGTAATCAGCGGGGGGAAAACCTTCACCGAGTAAACACGAATGAGAGTCACAATTTGGCCATATAAATGCATAAATCTTCAAGCAAACACACTGCAGTGGTTACTTGATAATCGGAAACAATTTCCGTTTGATCATAAACTCTCTCACATAAATCTATTTTAGGAGATTATGATCTCTCTCTCCGGCAGTAATGGCGTCTTTGAAAAGCTTTGAGGCTTTGAATTGCAGCGCTCTGATTCGTTCAAACTTCAGTGCTCTCACTGACAGGGGTGTAATTTTGTGATATTATGTATGTAAAATAGAGAGATTTAACTTACTAATTAAAGTAAAAAATCGATTGTAGACCTGCAAGTTTTTTTTCAGGATTTAAAAAAAAAATGCATGCCCATTGGAATGGACATGTTCACACATACTGTATTGAAATGTATTATATATCAGGTGTAATGTTGTGATGTTACCAACAGATGGAGTGGACGCTCTATCTAAAATTCAGTTTTCACTTCATTAGTGAAAGTCTATGGAGATTTTATGACTTTAATCTTCAGTTTTATCAAAAATCATAAGTCTGATCAGTCTGAAAAGGGATAGCAACTCAAGTCAGAACAGGTCTGAAGTCTGAGCAGAGTTTAGTGGTTGTAGCTTTAAAGCTCTAGGAGGAGATGCATTGAGAATTTTAGGTAAGAAGAATAATAATAATAATAATAATAATAATAAGTTTAGATACAATATCACTAAGTTGGCTTTCTCAAGCCAACTTAACTAGATAGAGGAAGTTTATGATATAAACTTCAGTTGGCTTGAGAAAGCCTATCCTGAAAGTTAAATTTATTTGTAAAAGCTTAAAAAGTTGTTTAAGTTTACAGATAGATAGATGGAAAGAATTAGATCTTGAGCATATACAGTTTTATGCAAAGGTTTGGGCACCCCTAATAATTATCATAATTTCAGTTTATAATGTGCCGGGCTTTCAAAGCCACAACTTCATTTGGATATAATTTATACCTTATGAAAACAGTAACATTTCAGTTCTGAAATAGCATTTATTGAATCAACAGAAACAATACAATTTGAGTCATAGCAAAAACAGACAGGTGCAAAAATGTGGGCACCCCAATGAAATTATCACATTAATATTTAGTAGAGCCCCCTTTTGCTGAAATAACAGCATGTAGTCGCTTCTTATAGCCACTGAGAAGTCCCTGGATTCTGGTTGCAGGTATTTTGGACCATTCTTCCTTGCAAAATGTCTCCAGTTCAGTCAGGTTTGATGGTTTCCGAGTGTGGACAACCTCCTTCAAATCATTACATAGATTTTCGATGATATTCAAGTCTGGACTGCGATGGCCATTCTAGAACATTGTATCTGTGTCTGACCATGAATTCCTTGGTAGATTTGGAGCAATGCTTTGGATCATTATCCTGCTGAAACAACCAACCCTGGCATAACTTCATCCTCTTGACTGATTCTTGAACACTGTTCTTAAGAATCTGCTGATACTGGATGGAATCCATTTGACCCTCAACTTTGACAAGGTTTCCAGTACCTGTGCTTGCCCCATAGCATGAAGGACCCACCACCACATTTTACAGTAGGGAGCAAGTTCTTCTCCTGGAACGCTGTGTTCTTTTTCCTCCATACAAAGCTCTTCTGGTTGTGACCAAACAGCTCTATCTCAGTTTCATCTGTCCACAGAACTTGTCCAGATGAGCCTTTGCATACCTCAAATGACTCTGTTTGTTGGCAAGACGCGGAAAAGGCTTTTTCCGCATCACCCTTTCATTGAGCTGTTCCTTGTGCAAAGTACGCTGGACTGTGGAACGATGTACAATGACACCATCAGCAGCGAGATGTTCTTGGAGATCTTTGGAGGTGGTCTGTAAATTGTATTTGACCATTCTAACCATACTTCGCCTTTGCCTTTCAGATATCTTTCTTGGCCTGCCACATCTTTCCTTCACATGGACTGTTCCTGTTGCCTTCCATTTTCTAACTATATTTCTGACTGGAGACAGGGACCTTAAACCTTTGTGATAACTTTTAACATGCTTCTCCTAACTCACACTGATGAATTATCCTAGTTTTTAAGTCATTGGGGAGTTCTTTTGAGGTTCCCATGTTGCTACTTTCCAGTAGAGAATCGAAGAGAAGCACAACTGGCAATTAGCAAACTTAAATATCCTTTTTCATGATTGGTTGCACCTGTGTTTCCAGTCTAATGTTCATTGAGCCAATAACATCAATTTTGTGTTGCAAACAATCAGCATTAAGTGACTACAGGTATTCAAATCAACACAATTGAAAGGGTGGCCAAACTTTTGCACCGCCTATTTGTCACATTGTATTTTATTTCATACAACTAAATACTGCTACACTAAGTATTTTGGTCTGAAAAACATTGCTTTATCAAGCTTTCTCTAGAAAATGAATGGCATATCACTAGGATCTTTACTTAAAAAGATTGAGCAGATTATCATGCAGCCTCAGAAAGGTGCCTAAACTTTTGCATAAAACTGTATACACTTGTTAGTTATTGCCTTGCGTTGTTTCTAGGCAGTTACTAAGGTGTCGTTATGTTCTTTGATCATAATTTAATCTTTAATCAATTGATGATCAATTTTGCTAGCAAGATTTAATGTTAATTATCTTGTTGCTAGCAAGATTTAGAATGAATTCCGAAGTCATTAGCAACATTTAACATAAATAAGCATGCTGCTGGCAAGAATTCGCTGAATTAGCATATTGGTAGCAAGATTTATTGTTAATTAACAAGTTGCTATCAAGATTTAGCATGATCTAGCATGTCACTAGTGAGAATTTGCGTGATCTAGCATGTTGCTAGCAAGATTTAACGTTAATTAACAAGACGCTATTGACATTTAGTGTGAACTAACATCTCGCTAGTGAGATTTGTTAATTCGTAGGTCGCTTGTGAGATTTAACATGAGTTAACATGTCACTGACGAGAATGAATGTTATTTAACAAGTCACTAGTGAGATTTAATGTTTTAAAGAACACAAGAGTCAGTTGACGCAGAGACTGGAGGTTATTGATGATTCAGCTCAGACTGCAGTTCCACTGCATATATATGGAGCCCTTTATACATTTATTTACTATATAAATGTGTGTATAGATAGATATGTATGTGTGTATATATATATATATATATATATATATATATATATATATATATATATATATATATATGTATATATGTGTGTGTGTGTGTGTGTGTGTGTGTGTGTATAAAGCCTTTCTTCATGTGAAATAAAATAACTTAAATATTAGTATTTCTTAAATCATTCCTGCACAATTACAATGGGGATAGTAATGCTGTTTTTTCTAATCTCAAGCAGTTTTCAGATTGAATCGATCTGCCATGTCAGACTTCAGTTCAACACGGCAATTATAGCAGATAAAGGAATCAAGGCAATGTAATATTTACTCAGGAATAAGTTATAAATAAACTGACGCGAGTGCGCGAGGACGCGCGTTTGAACTTCATTGAGAGTTGCCGTTTCCATAGTAATCAGCGGGGGGAAGCCTTCACCGAGTAAACACGAATGAGAGTCACAATTTGGCCATATAAGTGCATAAATCTTCAAGCAAACACACTGCAGTGGTTACTTGATAATCGGAAACAATTTCCGTTTGATCATAAACTCTCTCACATAAATCTATTTTAGGAGTTTATGATCTCTCTCTCCGGCAGTAATGGCGTCTTTGAAAAGCTTTGAGGCTTTGAATTGCAGCGCTCTGATTCGTTCAAACTTCAGTGCTCTCACTGACAGGGGTGTAATTTTGTGATATTATGTATGTAAAATAGAGAGATTTAACTTACTAATTAAAGTAAAAAATCGATTGTAGACCTGCAAGTTTTTTTTCAGGATTTAAAAAAAAAAATGCATGCCCATTGGAATGGACATGTTCACACATACTGTATTGAAATGTATTATATATCAGGTGTAATGTTGTGATGTTACCAACAGATGGAGTGGACGCTCTATCTAAAATTCAGTTTTCACTTCATTAGTGAAAGTCTATGGAGATTTTATGACTTTAATCTTCAGTTTTATCAAAAATCATAAGTCTGATCAGTCTGAAAAGGGATAGCAACTCAAGTCAGAACAGGTCTGAAGTCTGAGCAGAGTTTAGTGGTTGTAGCTTTAAAGCTCTAGGAGGAGATGCTCTGAGAATTTTAGGTAAGAATAATAATAATAATAATAATAATAATAATAATAATAATAATAATAATAATAATAATAATAATAATAAGTTTAGATACAATATCACTAAGTTGGCTTTCTCAAGCCAACTTAATAAGTTTAGATACAATATCACTAAGTTGGCTTTCTCAAGCCAACTTAATAATAAGTTTAGATACAATATCACTAAGTTGGCTTTCTCAAGCCAACTTAATAAGTTTAGATACAATATCACTAAGTTGGCTTTCTCAAGCCAACTTAATAAGTTTAGATACAATATCACTAAGTTGGCTTTCTTAAGCCAACTTAATGAATTAAGTCACTCTCCGTAAATCTCACTTATTGCACTAGTGCTTGGAAACAGTGTTTCAGAGCATTGCTTTGAAATAGGGCTGTCACGTGACCTGTGGGAACGAAGCTTTGTTACCTCACTAACACGTCACGACGGACTCACAGAGCGCAGGGATTTAGCCGTCCCATAGCAGGGGCGTAGCCAGATTTTTTTTTTTGATGGGGCCCAATTGTTGACTTTGGGGGTGCGTTGCGATCGTCTTCTGAGGCTTGGCGATATGTGCTTTCACTTTCATTTTCACAGTCGCCATTTTAACCAATTGAAAATCTGAGGGGGCCGGACATGTAAATGAGGGGGCCCAGGCCCACCCAGGCCCCCCCCCGTGGCTACGCCACTGTCCCATAGTGCACGGAAGTTTTGAGTACACTTAACTTAATACATAAAATATGAAATATTGTGTATAAAGGATGCAAAAAACATGTCAATGGATTGCACCAGCAAAACTGTTGATTTCACACTGAAATTGTTACTGCTGCATGAAGATTAGAAAAAAATGTATTACTCTCCTCATTGTACTTGTGCATGAATTATATTAAATATAATAATATTTAATTATTTTTATCAGATGATGGGTGGGTGTTTGCGGTGTAGAAAAAAATATTGATCGATAAGCGAATATTCTCAAGGAAGCTTGTATTAATGAATGCACACGAGGGGGAAGTCAGATTTCGGTACAACATTTAATGGTGAAATTGCCCAGCTGTTCAATTCAGACACAGAAGATGATGACTTTGATGGATTTAGATGGATGATTAAAACATAATGTGAGCATAATGTATTGTTAAATAGTAGAATAAAGTTCAACTAAACTTACTGTTTGGCTTCCGTTACCTTTTTTTGGAGACCATATGTTTTAGCATGCACTTTATAATACTAAGTATGAGTTAAGTACAGAAATAGACCCGAAATTGAGACTGCGCCTTATAATCCTTTTGTATTATGGTGCGGAAAATACAGTAAGTGATTTGTAATTGTGTATTTGTTTTGTTTTTTGTTTGTTTTTTACCAATATGTATATGGTCAGTTGTCCAAGTTTTACCACGAATACATTGGGGCCCTGCAGGTTTCAGGTATGTGCGTGCTGGAACCACACCCACCACGCCCTGCCTCAATTCTCGCACTCTTCTTTGTTTAGCTGGTGTAACAATAGTTGGCCGAACCAAATATAGAGTTGTTTTTCTGTTGGGCAGCTACACCCCACCCTAAAGGGGGAAGTAATTCTCGCACAAATATCTGCGCCCATGTTCACCTAATGGTCCATATGCATATGTTGACATCTAACACAAAAACCCATTCATGTATTTTCAGTTCTGATACTACATCTGATACAAATCTTACATTGCCCCTTTTGGCAATAAAATTGCCACATCATAGTCTCAATCATTATTTACTCATTAACCTTTAACAGTTTCATTCATAAAAGCATATTGGGAAGATACAACATTATTCATAGCACTATTAATCAAAACCTTGATAAATGAATAAATAAACTTGCCAGCACAACTAAGTATAATGTAAATTTAGCAGTCATGGCTAGTTAGATTCAAGTATAATTATTGCTGGTTCTTAATTTAGCAATCTCCTTTCCTCGTCTCGTCTTCCTATGCCTCGATTCGCCTTTCGTCGGATCTCCTCAGCTTTTGTCCAGTACTATCTGTCGTAACACCGGCTTGAGCGTTCTCCAGGGATGGAGCTGCCTTCAGTCTACTAGCGTGGATCCACTGTGGCTGGAAGTCAGTCAGAACTCCTGTTCTGGTAACAGCAATCACTGTGGCAGGCCCCAGATACTTTGGTTCCCCGAGTTTTGTTGGCTTCAGGCACTTTATCAACACCTGTTGTCCTGGAACGAAAGGATGAGTTGGCTTTTCTGCAGGAAGAGGGAGAGAGAGAGAGACATCACCATTTATGCCATTCAATGTTTTGACTAGGGAATCCACATAATCCGCGATGATCACCTCCGTGTCACCTGTGGAAAAATAGCCAGCGCAACCTTTGACCCATGGGGTCGGGAAAGGTCTACCCATAATAATTTCAAATGGAGACATCTTTGTTGTTGCTGATGGGGACATTCTCATTTCTGTTAACACAACAGGCAGCAAGTCGACCCAATTTCTGCCTGTATCGATACATGCTTTGTTAAGTCTGTCTTTTATTGTCCGATTTGTTCTTTCTACCACCCCAGCAGACTGTGGATGGTAGGGAATATTGAAATGCCAATTTATATTGAGCTCTTTCGCTAACAACTGTGTCACTTTTGAAGCGAATGGTGTTCCGTTATCACTTTCTATGACCATTGGTATACCAAAACGCGGTATAATTTCCTTCGCGAGAACCTTTACTACCGTCTGAGCGTTTTCTTTACCACATGGAAAAGCTTCAGGCCACTTTGAAAATCGATCAACAATCACAAGTAAATACTTATGATTCCCACAGGGAGGCATGTGTGTGAAATCGATCTGCAAGTATTGGAATGGGAGCTCAGGATGCGGTAAAGACTCATGACTGATTGCCTTATGCTTATTTGTTCGTGCACACACCAAGCAGGCATCCAATATCAACAACGTATTCTTCCGAACATCTGCTATGCAGTAAGATTGATTCAAATTCAGTATCACTTTCTCTTTTGACACATGTGATACACCATGGTAATGTCTACATAACATGACAATAGTAGATGCTGGCAGTGCAATTCTACCCTGTTTATCTCTTAATATACCAGCTTGATCGGGTTTTACTTCGTTGATTGCCCAATGATTCAAATCAGTTTGCGTAGGATTAGCTTGCAGCACTTTAATGTCCAGATCATTAGTCAATGATGAATGCATCATAGCTACTTCCATGCCCCTTTCGTTTACGTGTGGACTTAACATCACTTCTTTGGCTGCCCATTTTGCTACTTCATCTGCAAATCTGTTTCCCTTAGCTTCATCCGATATACCCACTGCATGACCCGCTACTTTAATGACAGAAAGTCTTAATGGGTGTTGGGCTGCATTAATAAGCTCGGCCACAATACTGTGGTGTGAAATTGGTTTTCCGTCAGAGGTTTTGAAATCTCTTTCCTCCCACAATTTAGCAAAATCATGAACTATACCGTATGCATATTTGGAGTCCGTGTATATATTAACACACTGACCTTTTGCCAATTGACATGCTCTTGTTAAAGCAATCAATTCTGCAACTTGTGCTGATTTGAATGGCAAAGAATATGCCTCAATTACACGATCTGGTAATTCAACAACAGCGTAACCACACAAGTATGTGTTGTCATTTGGCTTGAAACAGGATCCATCAATATACCAATGCTTCCCCTCCTCCAGGACAGATGTAGAAACATCTGGCCTGCAGGCAGTCGAAGTCTGGATTCTGTCTAGGCAATCATGTTCGTCACTCTCGAATTCACCTTGTGTCAGCAACCTGTGCAGATGTACAGTAGGGCCATGAATAACAGAAGTTGGTTTCAAAGTTAAATTAGTTGTAGCTAACAATATAGCCTCATAACCTGATCGTCTTTGGGCCGTCATGTGTTGAGTAGAGATGTTATGCATAATGGCGCCTACCTGATGCGAAGTGTGAACTGTAAGTGAATGTGATAAAACAATGCGCTCAGCATCCTGTACCATTATCGCTGTAGCAGCCACCATACGCAGACAGGCAGGTAGTCCTCTAGCTACTGAATCAAGGGTTTTGGAAAGATAGGCTATTGGACGAAAAGCGCCCCCATGTTCTTGGGCTAGGATTGCAGCGGCTGTGCCTCCACCTTCATGCACGTACAGGTGAAACGCTTGAGTGTAACATGGAAGGCCGAGGGCAGGAGGTCTCAGAAGGGAGGATTTCAAATGTCTGAATGCTTGATCCATCTCTGTTGTCCATGTAATGCCTTCTTTGTCTCCCAGAGTAGCTTCTCGTAAAATTTTGTCGTACATGGAGCAGTTAGGCACCCATAATCTGCAGTAATTGACCAGTCCCAGGAAGCTTTGCATCTGCTTCTGTGTCGATGGGTGTTTAAATGAAGCGATGGCTTTCACTCTGTCAGCAGACAGTTGAACCTTGCCCTGTGACAGTTCATGTCCAAGGTACTCGACCCTCCTCTGTACCCACTGTAGTTTCTCTCTAGATGCCTTGAAACCAGCTTTCGCTAAAATGTTGCAGACAATTGTAGAGGCAGCAGCACACATGTCCTCTGAGACGCTAGTGACTAGAATGTCATCTGCGTATTGAAGCAGGCAGGTGTCTGGAGGAAGCTTGGCATCTTTCAACGTTGCGTGCACTACAGCAGAGAAAACAGCCGGAGAATCCTTAAACCCTTGTGGGAGTCTCGTCCAAGTCAGCTGAGAATTCCCAAAACAGAATGCGAAGAGTGGCTGTGTTCTGCGATCAACGGGTATACTGAAAAAGGCGGAGCATAAATCAATAACGGTATAAAAAGCATGTTCTGAAGGAATAGAATTGATTATAGTTTGTACATCTGGCACAATAGGAGACAGTGGCTTTATCAAATCATTAATTTTTCTCAGATCCTGTGTTAAGCGCCAGGAACCATTTGCTTTCCTAACAGGATTAATTGGTGTGTTATATGGTGAATGAGTGCGAATCAGGATGCCTTGAGTCAGTAATTGATCAATGAGGGGTCGAATTCCCTCCACTTTGTCTTTTGAAATTGGATACTGTTTCTGGAACACAGGCTTGTCTGTTGTCAAACTGGCCACATAGGGCTGGACATTTACTAGCCCTGCATCATCCTTATGGGCCGCCCACAACTTGGGGTTGACCCCGGGCATTTCCTGTCTATGCTCAGTTGCAGGTTGATCCTCGAAGAGAGCATTTCCTGTGTCACAAGTGAGAGAATAGGCTGCAGGAAACATGAATTGCAGAGAGTCATCATCAAATTCAAGCTTGGCACCTAATTTATGCATTAAATCTCTTCCTAAGAGGCAGAATGGGGAATTAGGTATAATGGCAAAAGCATGCATTTTAAACAACGACGGAACGTCATGAGATGTAACCGGTAAAGTTGGTGTCATTTCACATCGGATAGGGACTCCATTTATCCCAACAGAGTTCATATTTTTCCCTGTAATTGGACCCTCATAAACACTAGACGACAGGGAAGAAATCGAAGCCCCACTGTCAACGAGAAAAACATATTGTTTATGATCAACATTCAACTCAATAAATGGCAAAACATTAGATTTGTTAGGATAACTCATCGAAATCAGCGAAAATCGATCAAAAGAGGGCTCCGAACTCTGTGGGCGGCGTCATTGTGGCCAAGCAGTTGGGTAGCTTGGCCTCTGTCTTTGTTGTGGCTGAGAGGGAGAGCGCGCAGATGCGGAGGGTGATCTATAACTCGCGGAGCTCCCTTTTCTTCTCTCCGTTCTCTGCCTCTCATCCCAAACTTTCTGACGGCAAGCGCGTTCCAGATGTCCCTGCTTACCACAATAATAACATCTCCTTACAGTGTCTGACCGTAACGGGTGGGGCTTTATTGCATTGTCTACCTGAAACATTGCAGCATTTTCATTTCTGGAGCCATCGAAGGCCCCAGCAGATGAAAGCTCGCGCAAGCGTCGTCCCATTTCTTCAACCGAAATGCCAGTAATGTTCGGAGTGGTTATGCGAATTAACTGTGCAGTTTCTTTATCCATATTATTCAAAAACGTGTTCACAAATAGCGGACAATTTTCATCAACAGGAATCGCAGATTCCTCGATCCATGCATGTTTGAATCTGTTAAAAAACGCAACAGGGCTCTCGCCAGTTTTCTGTTTGGTATTGGCAGCATGCGAGATGTCTTGTCTAACAGAAGACAATTTAAGCAAAAATGCAGTTAGTTGTTTGAAAAATGTTTTGAGTTTACCTGAGCTCGCCCATACCCAATCAGGATTAGCATCCTCATCATCAGAGTCTATCACTGCTCTGTAAGGTTTGGACAAATCAAGCGGCTCTCGTAACCCAACTCGACGCGCGATCGGTGCATCATAAATTGGGTTCAAATACTGAACTTCTACAATCAATTCCTCCTCTGTAATTTCTGCGGGCAGCGTTTTAGTCAAAATGAAACGGTAATCTCGGCCCGTTAGTTGGCTGTATGCAGTTAACCGTTTCAGTACCGACACAAATTGATGTGGTGACCTTGCTGGGTCTGGTAATTCTTTAGAAATTGCCATGGCCTCAGAAACACTCAGAGGAGTAATTTTGTACCCGTCTGGTACCTGTACGAACGGAAAAACTTCAGTCGCGGACGGCAATTGTGGATACAGTTGATTTGGCACGGGTTTTGAAATTTCAACAGAATTTGAGGAGCACTCATATCGGGGCGGAGAGACGGGCGCGCTGACTGTTTTGGACGGTGACACCAGAGGAAGAGAGAGAGGTTTCTCCCTCCTTCGCTCTGGGCCGCGGTCCCAGTACGACTTCATTTTTTTCCAAGTCTTATACGAGTACTTCATATAGTCATAATCCCATTTTGGATCGCCCCACCTCCCTAGAACCATATATTTTGCTTCGCGCATCTCTTTATCATTAAACGAACCGTCACGAGGAAACGGGTCTAATTGTATTTTTCCTTCGGACCAGCCAGCTAAATTGGATAGATAGGGTTCAGCGAAGAATGTTTTCGAATTTCTAATCATGAATTCTCTTGGGGTTTCGCCCATCAATGGCCTGCTAATTGTTTCTCCCATCAATGGCTTGGTTATCATTTCTCCCATGATCAACAAACAAAGATCTCTCCTTTGTGTTAGTACAATCTATAAAATAGTGGGGATGTCCAAATGGAATTCTAATAAAGATCTGCAGATCTATATTAACTTTTTGGTAATTTTGTTAATCACACAAAAAGTTTTTATTTTATTATGATTATTATTATTTATTATTATTATTATTTTATTCATTCACACGTTAATAAGGACTGGAGTATCATCATTGAAATAGATTTTTGAAAAAGCAAAACATCTACTCCCTTCCCACGCGCAAAAATCGTGAGGAAATCAAAATGAAAGGAAAGGTTGATCAATCCCTCATTCTTCCCGTATCTATTAAAATACGAGGGAACATCATCCCGTATTTCTTTTTTGTTTAATACGAGGAAACCCGATTTTACCAAATATGGCAAAAATCGTGGCACGAAAATATACTTATCTCTCAAACAGACAGTAAGATCTACTTATAATGTATTTCTTACCTGTCTGGAGAGATCCCGGACCTCGAGCCCCCAAAACTGTTAGATTCGTTTCTTTTTATTAACGGTTGAATGAATAAGTACTCAGCGCTGAGGGAGATAAGTTGTCTCTCAACTTTATTCTTTATCTTTTTGAATATATATAGAGAAATGTCTTAGGGGTGTAACAGAGTCAACCAATGAGAGAATATAGATAACATCATATAGGAATCTCAAACATGATAAGATCATATAGGAATTTCTATACATGGCAGAACCAAGTCTATATATGGTCAGTTGTCCAAGTTTTACCACGAATACATTGGGGCCCTGCAGGTTTCAGGTATGTGCGTGCTGGAACCACACCCACCACGCCCTGCCTCAATTCTTCTATATACGCACTCCTCTATGTTTAGCTGGTGTAACAATAGTTGGCCGAACCAAATATAGATTTGTTTTTCTGTTGGGCAGCTACACCCCACCCTAAAGGGGGAAGCAATTCTCGCACAAATATCTGCGCCCATGTTCACCTAATGGCTATATGCATATGTTGACATCTAACACAAAAACCCATTCATGTATTTTCAGTTCTGATACTACATCTGATACAAATCTTACAACTTCTTAAATATACAAATAAATCTTCCCAAATGAACAAAACATCTGAATGACACAGTTGGTGTAGGAGTTTGTGTTGAGCACCAGATGGCAGAGTACAGCACTGTGTCAAAAGCTTCCCTAATTTCATGTAATTATACAACATGAATACATTCAGAATTAAATGTTTGTTTTAACCCTGTTACACATTCATAACATTTTCAAGATTATTATTCTTACTTTTTTCTTTAATTTACAATAATTTGTTCATTTAACTTGTCAATAATTATGGCTGATAAATCATTAAATTAAACTCACACATCCATCACTTTATAAAGAAATACACACTTCAAATCTGAGACATTTTACTGAACAGATGTACAGTAGTTGGATAGTGTTACACTGTATGTTTCAATAACAAACACATGACTATTAATGACTGATTTTACTGTTTTTCACCTTCTGTCTGCAGGCTGTGTGACTGCAGTATTGGAGAGAAAGGCTGTGCTGCTCTGGCTTCAGCTCTGAGATCAAACCCCTCACACCTGAGAGAACTGGATCTGAGCTCTAATAATCCAGGAGAATCAGGAGTGAAGCTGCTCTCTGCTTTACTGGAGGATCCACACTGTAAACTGGAGAAACTACTGTGAGTGTTGCTTTCATAACATTATCAAGTTTATTATTCTTAATTTTTTTCTTTATTTTATATGGTTTTTCTATTTATAATATTTTTTTTTATTTAACTTGTCAATAGTTTTTCATTAATAAATCATTAAATTGAACTCACACATCCATCACTTAATAAAGGAAAACACACTTCTCAAATCTGAGACATTTTACTGAACAGATGTACAGTAGTTGGATAGTGTTACACTGTATGTTTCAATAACAAACACATGACTATTAATGACTGATTTTACTGTTTTTCACCTTCTGTCTGCAGGCTGTATAACTGCAGTATTAGAGAGAAAGGCTGTGCTGATCTGGCTTCAGCTCTGAGATCAAACCCCTCACACCTGAGAGAACTGAATCTGAACTATAATAAACCAGGAGACTCAGGAGTGAAGCTGCTCTCTGCTCTACTGGAGTATCCACACTGTAAACTGGAGAAACTACAGTGAGTGTTGCTTTCATACATTTTTTGAAGTGTGTGAAATACTTTTCAGTATTTAGTATTACTTAGTAGTACTTGTAAGTTTATTAACTGTGTAAATAATTTGCACGTCTTGTCTCTCCAATGTCTCTCCAATGTATTTGTATACTCTCCACAGTATTTAACTGCTGTCACTCATGGTGGAAACTCCAGGAGCTTCAAACTGCTGAATCCTGAACATGGTCACCTAAGATGGACACCTGGACAAATGCTAATAGTGATCCAACAGATTTATAAGTGGGGGGTTTCTGGTATTCATTTGTGCACAGATAGTAACCTGAACATGCAGTCTGAGAAAACAAAAGCAGGACATTTTGCTGTCATGTTTTGGGTCCATATGAGGAAAGGGTCAGTGCAAACATTGATAAAACATTTCTGTCCTGATGGAAGTGGCCACCCCCATCCATAAAGTATGAGGGATCATTGAATGGTTTGAAGAGGATCAAAAAGACTTTGCAGTCACCAGATCTCAACCTATTGAACAGCTATGGGAGATTCTGGACTGATGTGTTAAACTGCACCACCATCATCAAAACGGCAAGTGAGGGAATATCTTTTGTGAGAACTCCTCCGTCCCACCAGTGTATTTCCAGAGACTCGTTGAAGCTGTTCTGGCAGCACATGGTGACCAAACACGTCACTAAAACATTACAGTGTTTTTACCTCTAATTTTTCACTCTTCTATAGTTAGTTTCTGAACAGAAGGTACGGGAAACAACAAATAAAACGTCACAGTCTATCTTTCTAGATATACTTTTTTAACATGATTGAATAAATTGTTTATTTTATCCTAACATTAGTTTAATCTCTGTAATTATTTTGAATATTTTAATGTATGCTGTTTTATGTATTTTGTTTTACATATTGTAAATTTTCAGTTGGCAGTTCAGCTGTAAATAATTTGGCAGTTCAGTTGTATGTTGTTTGCCAAGCCAATAAAGCACAATAAACTAAGCAGTAAAATATGAACGAGAGAGAAAGAATTTAGCATCTGACATGAAGTGAAACTTGGCAAAGAGGATGTCAGCAATTCAGCTGTTAAGCTATTATTTTTATTTTGAAATCCTCCATTCTGGATATTGCAGATATTGTGGATATTAAGTTGAATTTGGCTGTAACCTCAAAATGTTTAGACTTGTAAATTACAGACAAAAGGGTTGAAATGGGTTTCACACACACACACACACACACACACACACACACACACACACACGCGCGCGCGCGCGAAATGTCTTGTTTATGTGTGTGTTCATAAGTGAGTCACAGATGACAGTGGAGAAGGAGATTGGCTCCATTCGGCGTCCATCATCCGGCGGGGAGGGACTTTAACCCGCTCTCGATGGATGCCAACATCAGCCACGACACGCGATCAGATGCGAAGCGAAGGACATCGGGCAGAACCGCGAGCCAGACTCGAACCCCGCGCGTGTGAAGGTGTTTCCAGACTCGGATCTGAACGCGTGAGGAGGAGAGAGCTTCGATGAATCCAGATGTGCGGCAGACGGACAGAGGGCATCATCTCTCTGTTCATAAACACACATCCGCTCATTTAAAGGGATCCCACGGGCGGATTGATGCACCCTTTCCAGTGGTGCAACGGTAAGATCACCTTTATCCTCCTGCAATACTGTGGGATTCACTGTAGTAAAAGATGGGAAGGGTTGAGGATGAACTGGTTGGTTTATAAACACTAACAATAGATTATGTTATATGGGTCAATGACAAATGAGGAGGAGGAAAGAGCTTTAAAGAAATCTAGTTGGATACGCACGTGCCAGGAAATATAATATCTCGATCCATATTGGTTTAAAAAAGTTGGATTTAATGTGTAAAATGTCAAGTGATGACACATATGATATATATGATATATACACAAACACATTGTGATGTATGAATACAAGTTTGCACATATATTAAGTATTGTGTTGTTGTTGTTGTTGCAACTATCAGATATCTTTGAGCTATGCATATCTAATAGTTAATAAAAATATGAACTAATTTATATATATATATATATATATATATATATATATATATATATATATATATATATATATATATATATATATATTTTAGGGTTTATTAATTTACCCTGAACAAAAAGTGTATTTTCACTAAAAAAATCAAAATATAAAGTTTTTACAAATATTTGCTCCTTAACTTACGCTCATTTTAGTCTTATAACTGACAGTAACCTGCATTGGCATCTCAAAGTCCCTGCAGTCAATCATTTCATCTCTTAAAACTCAAAATGACATATTTCAATATTTAAAATATTCATGCCTTTTAATAGCTTGAATGTAAAAGTTTGAAAATGTTCAGCAGTGGTGTTGACTGGTGAATTTGCACATGGTTTGTCTTAAAGCTTATTAATCAAACAATTAAACACTTTGATTTTCAGGGCCATAACCGATACTGGTAATATATTATATATTTATAACTCTATATATTTGAAAGCAGATAACCAATATATTGGCTGATAAAACTACATCCAAATTTTTATGTGATGTTTGAGAGACTGATTACAAAAGAAAAGCAAATCCATGGCAAAACGAAGCGAGCGCAAAACTGATGTTTGCAAGCGCATAAATTACATCTGCGAGCGGATAATAGATCTACATGTGAAACAACGGGAGTCGCAAGCTGACATCACACGCATGACATCTCATCTACACACAATACACACGCATGACATCTCATCTGCACTCAATACACACGCATGACATCTCATCTGCACTCAATACACACGCATGACATCTCATCTGCACTCAATACACACGCATGACATCTCATCTGCACACAATACACACGCATAGCATCTCATCTGCACTCAATACACACACATGACATTTTGCTGGCGCGAACACTTTTATTTTAGTGGAGGAACATGTGAAGTGAAGGAGTGAGGGGCGCGTGCTCCAAGTGCTCTGAGCGTTGGCGTCTGTAAGCTGCTCGTATCTCAAATATTTACTCATATCTCAAGGTATTACTGTATTTCCTTTTCTGAAGTGATATTTATCATATTTCAAGCAGGTCAAACCCATCATGGCACCCAGTGGCGTCTGAAGTGCAGGAAATAATCCATCATTTATCGGCTTTTATATATATATCAGTCAAATGTTATTGGGTCGATAACGATAACATAAAAAATGAACATTTATCGGTCGATACATCGTGCATCTCTAACTGTTAATTTTTCTAAGGCACGTCTATAAAAGCCACTTACATGTCCTGACTGAACTAAAGCTTAATCCTGGCTTAATCTAAGCCTTGTCTGTGAAACCAGGCCTTCTTTTTATTGTCACATGACTAGAAATGACTTCCTGCTTGTTAGTGACACTGAATTTGATTTGGTGAACTAAATGAATATTAATAAATTATGATTCATATATAATTATATATATATATATTTTTTTTAAATAAATGTTAATAATAATCATTTTAAAATAATAATAATATTAATTCAGAAATTGAAAATATAAATCGTTGTATGGTTAAGCTATTTTTAATTCTATTTGGATTTGTATTTTTGAATAATCATTGACCAGAATTGAGATATTCTAGAATAGATATTTGAATAGATGATTGATATTTTCATCTGCTCGTTGTTTTAGATCTGGTTCATTCTTGAGGTTCATTGAGAGCTGAAGATATTTCGATTGCACCCTTTTTTCATATTTATAGGTCATTCCATATTTGCGCTTCACAGACGAGCGCCTCTAATCTCATGGGGTTGTTAATATTTCATGCACATTTTCAGTCTGCTTTTTTGTTAAAGACCCCTGTGGTGAAAATCAAAGTGTTGAATGTTGTTTATGTGGTGATTTTAATAAGCTTTAAGACAAACCATGTGCAAATATCAGAGTCAATACAATTGAAAAGCAGCTTCTTCTTAAAGCTGCAGTGAACCGAATGCGCAGTTTGAAAGCAGCCGTTTCCTAACGTCACAAACACGTAACCGATCCGTTCCTCCACTGACGCTCTGACGCTCTGTAAGAAGCTCTGACTCTGAGATGGAGAACGGGAACATGGTTACAGTTACACATTGTTACAGTTCAAGTTTGTTACGTTCTGTTTTGGCTGTCATTATATTTCGGTTCTGTCTTTCCAGGATTCGCTGCGATTTGGTTCTAGTTCCTTATGTTCACCTGTCGTCTCATTCATCTTCTCATTTGTTCCCTTTGTTTGTTCCATGTGTTTATACCCTGAGTTCTCCTTCATTTTCTGTCCATTCTGTTCCATTACGTTAGATTGGTTGTCTCTCTGTTGTCTGAGCGTTTGTCATTAGGTACTGTTTATTTGATTCATCATCTTCTTGCGATTCATAGAAACAACCAACCTGTGACACACAAGATGATCTGTTCGATATCGTAATCGAGCAAAAGGCTAATCACATTAATTACCGTTATGTGTCACACTGTAAAGAGCGATGCATAAAACGATTCATTACGACACTATAATTTACTCTTTCTCTTCTTCAGATTCAGTTTGTGGTTCAAACATTTATGGCTGAATTAAACCTGCATTTCCTCTCGTCATTGTGCAGCGTTTACTGCAGTAAACAAGGGTTAGAGTGAAATTCAAGCTATTTTAAGGCATGAAGACAATTTTTCATAATGTTGATTAGTTTTAAGGGATAAAATGATTGACATTAACTTGTGTAAGAAAGCAGGCATTTTATTATTGCATAATCAAACATAGTCAGTACATTTTTCAGCATGATGTAATAAAAAACAGTAAAGAATGACAGAAATTCAAATACTAAGTAAAGTCTTTTAATAGCAAATAAGCATTCATATTAAGGTAAATATGTATTTGCATGATAACAGTAATCAGTAATATCAAGCTATTTAGATTCATTGTAAAATGCTGCATTTTGATATCAGATCTTTTTCTTGTGGTGCGCCGTCAGGTCAGCCGGTCAGAAAGATCTGCACTGGCAAACGTGTTTCAGGATCTGGCTTTCCAGCGCAAAAAAGCACATTTAATCCCAAGAAGGGGCGAGAGACTCGGCAGGTTGATCCTCCACAAACGGCTTTCTCTAGCGTTTCTTACTGAAGCAAATGTGTCTGTTTTTAAATGACAAGCAACTACAGTGACCTAGATTTGCTTGTGCGCTTGTGTATCCACACACATCTTCTCTTACACACACATTTATTTGATTCATTTACTACATTCCTGTAGCTCAACCAGGAAAATATTGTGGTAAATATTGACAAAAAGCTATAGATAATGTTTATACGAGGAGACGTTTAAGGAAAAGAGCAGATTGATAATCAATAACTAGACTGTTGACTGGGAATGGTCATATTTTCACATCAAGTTCAAGTTCGGTTTATTTCTAGAGCACATTTAAAAATGGCCAAAGGCCAACCAAAGTGCTGTACAACAGGTTGAAGAAAATTTTACATAAAGTATAAAAGAAACAATGAAAAACAAAGTGACTAAATCTCTTTGCCTCTGCTTCTATATACACATCTACATATCCACTTCAATATGCATCCATACATACACACACATACACTCCTACACCTATATGTAGATATATGCCCATACTCACACATGTACATACGCATGACGTATGTGATAATTACATACACCTATACACATGAACACACATTATATAGACGTATATGGATATACACATGCAAACATAAATACACATACATAAATACCCTCAAATAACTTCATATTATACACCAAATGCGAGGGAGAAAAGATGAGTTTTAAGGTAAGATTTATTTTCACATGAAACAGAAGAACTGGAATGGGGGAAATCCTCCTATTCTAAATCATTTGTCAATAATATTTTGGACAGACTTTATTGTATCTGTGGAGGACAGAATGAAGTAGAGACTGCTTTCAGATCGATCTGCTCTCTAGCCTGACTCTACTTGAGGGAGACGCGTCTCAATTTCAGCAAAATGATGTTAAATAACAATGTGATTGATTTGCGTTGATCTGAGCAGCTTGTGAAGAGAAATGAAAGAACTGCTGTTTATTTGTGCCAGTTTTCAAGAATACCAAGTGCCGTCCTTATTATTTATTTAAAGGGATAGTTCACCCATAAATGGAAATTGCGTCATTAATGACTCGTCCTCATGTCGTTCCAAACCGGAAGACTTTCCTTCATCTATGACACTCAAATGAAGATCTTGATGAAATCTGAATCTTTCTGTCTCTCCGTTGACGGCTGCATCTGCCATTAAAAAACCTAATCAAGAGATCATAAAACCAATCTGTATGAAGTTACTAAATTCAATCTGTTTGTGCACTTGATACTTGTTAGGTCTGTCTCCTTCCGTTATCTCCGCTGCACTGTACACTGAACAATAAAAGAGCTCTCAAAACTCAAGAGAACCACACGAGTAAAATCAAATCTGGTTTATTCGAGTGTTTTGCTTAAGGAAAATATCTGCACACACATAGTTATATACAGTAGCCTCTCCCACAAGCTAAACTTATGACGCATTAGTCTTTGTGAAATAATACAGTATATCATATGAGTTTCGCCGTTCCGGACGTTTATCCTTGAGTTCTGCTGGCAGGACAGCTAAAGATACAAATGAAGAGATACATGAGAGGGACGAAATGTTCCTCTATCACACAAAGACAAATTTCTTAGGATCTGAAAAATAACTTATAACATCAGAAAAACAACAGCTTATAACATCAGAAAAACAACAGTTTATAACACAGTGATTTGATACATATTCTTTCAGTCTGAAACCTAAAATAAAGATAGGTGGTTGAAAACGTCTCCGGTTACTATCGTAACCTCCGTTCCCTGAGAGAGGCGGGAACGAGACGGTGCAGCGAAAAGATGCATTGGGAACCTCCCCTTCACGTAAATTTCTGAAACCTTATAGGATAACGCCAGTTGACAACTGGCCAATTGTCGCGCGATGCGCTCTGGCTGTCAGACAGTATAAATAGCATAAGCGCGGCAATTGCGTCAGAATCATGACTGAACACGGCACAGCTGGTCAAGCGACGAACACGGCGAACGCTGCACCGTCTCGTTCCCGCCTCTCTCAGGGAACGGAGGTTACGATAGTAACCGGAGACGTTCCCTTTCGAGGGCGGGAACGAGACGGTGCAGCGAAAAGATGCATTGGGAACGGTGTTCAATCCCGCCGTGATTGAGACCTAGACCAGTCTGATACAGCGAAACACACACTAAACACAGCTCGTCCAATGGCAACGTCGCCACGTGTGCTCACTACTGATAGGTGCAGCTAAGCCAATGAAATCTTAAGCTAAAGCTTGTCAAAATTTGCATATCAGCAGCATGAAAAATAGCGGGCTGCGCTTTTACAGGGCAGACGTGACTATTCAGAAAGCATTAAAGCACAACTAATGTGAGCGCATAGCGTCAACGGCAAAGCGGTGACCGTGAGCACATAAGCACAAACTACTGTACAGAAATCCCCAGCGTCAACAGCAAGGCGGTAACAACTGCAATATCCCAGGAATAATTGATTCAATTACTCACCGAAAGCACTTGAGACGCCAAAGATGGAACATCCAGTTTATAAAACCTGGCGAAGGTGTTCTGAGAAGACCAGCCAGCAGCAAAACAGATATCCTGTATTGACGTACCTCTAGACCAGGCCCACGATGAGGCAATAGCTCTCGTCGAGTGAGCTCTGATGTGGAGAGGGCATTCCTGTCCCTGATTCGCATAAGCCAAAGCAATAGCGTCCACTATCCAGTGAGAAAGCCTCTGTTTAGAGACAGCATTTCCTCTAGTAGCACCACCATAGCAAACAAAGAGCTGGTCCGACTGTCGGAATGTGGCGGATCGGTCCAAGTAAATCCGTAAAGCCCTGACGGGGCAGATAGCCCTCTGAGCGCCGATGTCCTGTGAGGTTGACGGCTCTGAAGACAAGGCGAGCAGAGAAACTACTTGCGCTTTAAATGGAGTAGAGAGTGATTTTGGCACGAAGCCAGGTCTCGGCCGGAGAGTAACACTGCAGTCTCCGGGCCCGAAACGAATACAATCGTCACTCACTGAGAACGCATGCAAGTCCCCAATGCGCTTAGCCGATGCCAGTGCGAGAAGCAGCGCCGTCTTCTGTGAAAGCTCCTTAATCGCGACCGATTCCAAGGGCTCGAACGGCGGCAGAGAGAGAGCTCTCAGAACCAGCGCCAAATCCCACGGCGGAACCGATGGGGGGCGTGGGGGGTGTAATCTCCTCGCACCTCTGAGAAATCTGACCATTAGTGGATGCCTCCCGATCGATTGCCCGTCGTCCGGTGAACGAAACGAGGCGACAGCGGCCACATAGACCTTTAGAGTAGACGGAACACTCCCGTCATCCAGCCGGAGCTGTAAAAACTGTAACACATCTGACACGGGACAGCTCACCGGGTCGATATTGTGCTCGTTGCACCATTTCACGAACACTCCCCATTTCAGGGAATAAAGGCGTCTCGTGGAAGGTGCACGAGACTCCGCGAGAGTCTCCAGCACACGAGAAGGTAGTGCGAGCTCTTCTAAGTCCCCTGAAGCGGCCACGCGTGCAGGCTCCACAGCTCGGGGCTGGGATGCCATATCTCGCCACTCGCTTGAGACAGTAGATTCTTGCTGACGGGAATCCGCCACGGGGGGGCTGCCAGCAACTCTCGTAGGTCCGGGAACCAAGGCTGATTCGGCCAGTTCGGGGCGACTAGGATCACCGACGCTCTTTCCTCCCTTATTTTGCATAGGACTAAAGGCAGAATTTTTACCGGAGGAAACGCGTACAACCTGGCTCTCGGCCAACGCGATGTCAGAGCGTCCCCCGCTAGAGGGGCGTGCGACAGGGAGAAAAACAGCGGGCAGTGCGCGTTCTCGCTCGTCGCAAACAGATCCACTTCTGCCCTCCAGAAGCGATCCCAGATCATTTGCACCACCTTTGAGTGAAGCCTCCACTCTCCGTGAGGAATCCCGTTCCTCGAAAGCATGTCTGCTCCGCGGTTTAGTACACCCGGGATGTGCGAAGCTCTGATGGAGAGGAGATGTTGATCTGCCCACAGCAGGAGGCTCGTTGCCAGCTCGAACAGGGCCCTGGAGCGCACGCCGCCTTGGCGATTTATGTATGAAACCACGGACATGTTGTCGGTGCGAATCAACACATGCTGCTGTTCTATTTGCGGCAGGAAAGCCCTTAGGGCCAAACATACCGCTTTCAGCTCCAGGCGGTTGATATGCCACTCGCTCTGTGACTCCGACCATAGACCGGAAGTCGGAACGCCCTCGCATGTTGCACCCCAACCTGAGCTCGACGCGTCTGTCGTCACTACGGTGCGTGTCGTCACCAGCCCAAGGGGAACCCCCTGGCTGAACATGTCCTGATTGGACCATGGTTCCAGAGCGCTGATGCAGCTGCGGGAGACCGTGATGCGCATGCGCCCCGCTGTCCACGCTCTCCACGGGACACGGGTCTTCAGCCACAACTGCAGTGGACGCATTCGCAGCAGACCCAGGTGGCACACTGAAGACGCTGACGCCATAAGACCTAGAAGCCTCTGGAAAACCCTCAGGGGAACAGACCGGTCCTGTCTGAAGCCACGCAGAGCCGAAGAGATGGTCTCTATGCGTTCCGGGGCGAGGCGGGCTCGCATCGCCACTGAGTCGAAGCACACACCTAGATATGTTAAATACTGACTCGGGGTGAGCATGCTCTTCTGCATGTTCACTCGCAGGCCCAGTGACTCCAGATGATGAAGCAGCATGTCTGTATGCCTGATTAGCACCTCCCTTGTATGAGCTAGAATCAGCCAATCGTCCAGATAGTTTAGAATGCGCACTCCGCTCGCTCTGAGGGGGGAAAGTGCTGCATCCACACATTTTGAGAACGTGCGCGGTGCCAATGCCAGCCCGAACGGGAGCACGGCATACTGGTATGCTGAGCCCTCGAACGCGAATCTCAGGAAACGCCTGTGGCGTGGCGCAATCTGAATATGAAAATACGCATCTTTCAGATCTACGGACGCTAGCCAGTCCCCGGGACGTACCTGTGCCAGTATCTGCTTCAGCGTTGTCATTTTGAACGCGCGTTTGTGGAGCGCGCGGTTGATGGGTCTCAGATCCAGAATCGGACGGAGCCCTCCATCTCTCTTGGGCACCACGAAATAGCGGCTGTAGAATCCGCTCTCTAGCTCGCTCGGAGGGACGCGCTCTATCGCTCCTTTCGCGAGCAGACTGTGAACCTCCTGTCTCAGAACAGGTGCGCTTTGAGGGAGCGCCAGAGACGGGACCACACCAGTGAAACGGGGCGGTCTGCGTCTGAACTGAAGAGAATAACCGTGCTGAATTATTCCCAGCAACCAACCTGAGATGCCTGGAATGGCCCTCCAAGCTTCCAGGAAATGACGAAGCGGAGGGTAGGCTGCACGCTGCTCGACGAGTATCGGGAGCGGCGGGGAAATGTCGGCTACTATTGAGGGAGCAAGTGCATACTGTGGCTCCGCGCCGCTCTGAGGCAGGGCAAGCGACATAACACTGACAGAATGAGGAAGAAACAACTCTTTTTGTGAACAAGCATTTGTTTTTATTATTGCATCCACACAAACAGGGTTTAACACACACACATTGCAATCGTCGCCCATACGAACAGAGGGGACATAACGCACAACATGGTGTTTTGGGGGCGGCCCACCCGCGAGCTCTCTCTTCCTCTTGACGGGACCGTCAGGAAGATGGCTTGCCTGCGGGAGGCTGTGCGCCGTCACGACGGGGGCCCCCCCTGGGCGCGTGACGCCTCTTCCCGGGCCCCGGCCATTGCTTGCGTCGGACATCCGGCTCCGGGCGAGAAGCCGCCGGAACTGCAGCCGCCGATTGCTGTGTCACCGGTCTGTGGGGGAGGCGCGGCGCCGACGCCGACCGCGCCCTTGAGGGCTGCTGGTACGCGCGCCTCGGCATCACGTGGCTCATCGCTTTCGCGCGCTTTTGCGCCTCGGAAAATTTTTCCATAACAGACTCGACCGCGCCACCAAAAAGGCCGGCGGCTGCAATTGGTGCGTTGAGGAGCATTTTCCGGTCTGAGTCCCTCAGGTCCGCCAGAGTTAGCCACAGGTGCCTCAGGAGCACCACTAAAAACCCCATAGAGCGGCCGATGGCTTGCGCGGACCGCTTGGTTGCCATGAGAGCGAAATCCGTTGCCGCTCTCAGGTCCCTCACATCCTCCGCGTCCATGCTGCCGGCGTCCAGCAATTGCAGCAGTTTTGCCTGAAACACCTGCAGCACCGCCATCGAGTGGAGCGCGGACGCGGCCTCGCCAGCCGAGGTGTACGCTTTCTCTGCCTGGTGCGCCGTGAACCTGCACGGTTTTGACGGCAGCCCCAGACCTCCGCTCAGCATGGTTGAGGAAGGGCACAGGTGCGCCGCCATCGCCTCCTCCACGGGTGGCACCCGCACATAACCCCGAGCTTCAGCACCGTCCACGTGCGAAAACATGGCACGCGGTGAGGAGTGAGCGCGAGCTGACTGAGGCGCCGACCACGACCTCACCACGTGCTCATGTACCTCCGGAAAAAAGGGTGATCCCCTCCTAGCTCCGGCTTGCTGGCGGCTGGACTGGAGGAACCAGGAGTCCAGCTTACTTCTCGCGGGCTCCTGTGGAGCACTCCAGTCCAGGTCCAGCTCTTTAACTGCCCTCTCGAGGACCCTGACTAGCTCCTCCTGGAGGTCTAGAGGGCCCTCTGTGTCGAGGCACTCCGACGCCGCCCAGTCCCTGTCTGATGCAGCGAGGGATACTGAGTCGACGTCTCTGTCATCCTCGACCGGGAGGAAGTCCGCGAAGCGAACTGGTGATTGGGGAGACGGCAGAGGACGGCATGCTGCGTCGTCACCGTCACCCCGCGAGTGTGTGGGGGGGCCCGCCAGCGGCTCGACGGCGGCAGCGGACCCCTTCCCCGCGATACTGCGCGCTATGTCCCTCCTGGATCTCAGCGCGCGCCCCGGCAGATCCCCGCAGTGCGCGCAGGAGGACTCCAGCAGGGCATCCTCGGCGTGGGCCAGTCCCAGACAGGCGACGCAGTACGCGTGGGTGTCCGGCGGGTCAATGAGACCCGCGCAAACCTTACATTTAGTTCCTGTTGATTCCATAACTGTTCATAAGTCCGTGTGAAGGAAATAATCTGACGCAATTGCCGCGCTTATGCTATTTATACTGTCTGACAGCCAGAGCGCATCGCGCGACAATTGGCCAGTTGTCAACTGGCGTTATCCTATAAGGTTTCAGAAATTTACGTGAAGGGGAGGTTCCCAATGCATCTTTTCGCTGCACCGTCTCGTTCCCGCCCTCGAAAGGGAACTGAATAGCTGTGATATATGACAAACACTGTGCGCGTCTGTCGCGACCGCAGCGCCAGCCAACGCGCGGAAACGCGTTTGAATTTAGCAATTGATCACGAGACGCACGGATCGTTCTAATCCCGCGTGCGATCGCGCGCGTCAGAGGGTTACATGTAAGATTAAAATGTCATTTGAACAATAAAATCTTGTGGGGTTTTCTCGTGTAGTCGACTAGTGGCACCCTATCCCTAATGTTCAGTAATAAATGTATTTACACCTGCACCTTTCAGAAGTTTGAGATTTTTAATACTTTTGGAAGCATTTTATTTTAAGAGGTATTTGATCAAAATACTGTGAAAACAATAATATTGTGAAATATTATAATTACTATTTAAAATAATTTTGTGTGATTGTGTTTCTGTGATCTTTCAGAAATCATTCTATAATGATGATTTGATGCTCAACAAACATTTATTATTATTATCAGTGTTGAAAACCGTCGTGCTGCTTCATATTTCTGTGGAAGCTGGGAATTCCCTGGATTCTTTTGAATACAAAGTTCAAACGTTAAATAAAGTTTTTATTTAATGTAAGTGCAACAATAATAGAAATGCACGGCCCCAAAACTCATGGAAAGCATAGTAGGAAATTTGATTGTGCTTAGAAGTTTTTAAGTTAAATAAAACTGATTGGACAACTATTGCTTTTTGAAAGTGATATTCCTATAAAATAATGTTCAATGATAATGCTTTTATACGGTACGTCTGACTCCACAAGCCAAATATTCAAAGAATTTAAGAGTTGAATTGGCCGTGTTGATCAGTCAGTCATCAGAACAGAGTGTTTACAAGTGTCTTATTTAACAAAACTGAATAACGTTAAATATAATTAGCATGTTCGTGTGTTTTTGGTCAGCTCTGTGTAATGTGTTTCTCTGTTTAATCAGGTGTGTACGACGATGCCAGAGAAACGGCAAACACCGGCCCTTCGCCCATCATCAACATCAAGAAGGAGAGAGAGACGGAAGAGGAGACTAAAGAAATCCTCCGCAAGCTTGAGAGGGACAATGTATGATTTCAATAACAAATATAGCCGCTTAATCACTTGCAATTAACTAATTAAACCCTGATGCCGTAAGTGTAACGATCTCGACCCAGAATCGGTTCAAAGGCTGTTTCTCTGACGAAAACTGGTACGCTTCAGCCCAAAATCAAATGCAAGAAAATAGAAATTCTGTTTTACATTCATTTTAGATTTTTTACATTGAGCATTTATTTTATGGTAATTAATCATATTTTTGTCTGAATTGTCATTACCATAACGTTTAAGTAGGGACTACATGTGAATTATAATTTATTCTGTGACCTTAAAAAAAAAAAAAAGTATGTTAGAAGAATTTCAAAAAACCAAATGCATTGCAATGATAGTAATTATTGTGGCTAATGTCGTAATGCAAAAACAAGCAAAAAACATAGTAAAAATAGCTTTCATTTTTTTTACACTCAAGAAGTTTGTTTAATTCTCCTTGTATTTAGATTTTTATGGGAACTATGACTTGGGTCATGTTTTTGTGATTCTCTCGAATGCAAGTATTGCCCGTTGTTGAACTGGGAACGGTGTGTGTGTGTTTGCGTGCTGCAGTTTGTGGATGACCCGCGTCTGAGGGGCGAGAGGGGGAGCTGTCCTGTGCAGCTGCCGCTGGCCGTGAGCGGATGGGTCTTCAAGCAGGAGTTCAGCGACGAGACGCCTTCAGATCCTGAGCCAGCCAGCACTGACGCTGAAGTCAAGGGTACGAGTGACGCTACTGACTACTGGCCAATGTTGACTTTTCTTGTTTCTTTTGGATGGCCGATGTCGTTACATGTATGTGCAGATCGAGAATCTGCATTTTTGGGAAATTCCCAAGCGTTTCATTTGATGGTCTAATAGCTCGTCTTCAAAACAGCTCGTCCTTTTACAGCAGATTTATTTCTCAAACAACTGACGGTCGTGTCCTACATATAATATTCATTTACAATAAGTAGAGTACACTCATTCAATCCCACAATGCACCACAGTAACAAGTGTACCACTTGTTAACTTATGATGTACTCTCACTGGTTAGAGAATACCCATAATGCACTGTGAGGGTCGAGCTCAATGAGTTCCAGAAGATGGAGCCGCAGGTAAAAGTATTTTGTTGCCGTCAAGCGCTGGTCTCACACCTGTAGAAGATGTATAGTGAGCTTTCACAGAAGTGAAGAGTGACAACTCTTTCTGTCATCCATCCCAGTTGTTTGTCCTTCAGTCAAGCAGGAGCCGATGGATGTTCCTGATGTAAAGAGTCCGGCCCACCAAAACAGAGGTGCAGTCCAGCGACGGACAGACCGTGATGCAGAAGACCGAGACTCAGGTGCACAGCGGAGGGATTCAGGTCACGGGGTCACGGGTGTTTGTGTGTGCGCTCATGTGTTTTGTTCTGTGTGTGTGTGTGTGTGTGTGTGTGTGTGTGTGTCAGGAGGAGTCTCCAGAGGAGAACAGCTGCTGTCTCAAGGATCTCCAGGAGGGTTTGGTGGGGAAAATGCTTGTGAGGAAGTCGGGGAAAGTGCAGCTTATTCTGGGAAACGTCACTCTGGATGTGGCGCTGGGAACCCCGTGTGGCTTCCTGCAGGTCAGTGACTTCACCACCGCGGCATTTAGCATCGCACAAAACATTTGTGAATAAAACGTCATTTTCATCCCATGTGTTCAAGAGAACAAAATCGTCACTTCCTGAAAAGTTAGTGCAAAATTTCAGAGCGGCAGACGAAACGCAATGATCGTTGTCTTGTGTTGGGATGCTGGTGTTTGGGAACATGATCATGTGAGACACTTCTGGAGGAATTAAACCACATCCCACATCATTCTAATCACACACTTTTTTTAAATGCTTTATCAACAAAGTGCTTGTTCAAGGATAACATCCGTATTACATCAGAAGAGCATCACATGGTTCAATACTACAGGGATTACAAAAACAGAGTAAAGGGGGAAAAACAACAGAGCGGGAACATTAATATATACTTGAATATCAGTACATGTGCTGTTCATTTGGCATTTTCATATAAATATAAATCGCAGTTGTTTTGATGGTTTATTTTTATATTTTGACATCACATCTGTGCAGATTTGAGTGTGTTCAGGTCTGGGAGACAGACAGAGAGCAGGCGTATAGACACTGTTTCTAAAAACAGAGGAATGGCCTTTTCTTAATGTAATGGCCATGTTGAGATAAAGCCGGCAAACACAGTTAAATAATTGACTTTCTAATAACAATCCATTGCAAAACCAGTTAATAAAGATTTATTCCTGTGTAAAATATTGCTGTTATTCCGAATAAAAATTATTTGAGGAGAAAACTTATGCTTGTAAACACAGCAAGTGCTTGATAGAACTGAGAAATCTTGCGCAATAAAATAAATTCTGTTTCCCAACTGATGCAAAATTAAATAAAAAATTAAAAAAATGCACAATTACATTCTAAACAGAACGTGGGTTTTGGAAAATATAGTCTAAGCCAATTTTGTTTTAAAGTATTGCTTAGAGCACCTTTATCATATGAATTTAATTTGACTGATTTCTTAATGTATTTTTTCCATACAAATTTACCTTGCATTTTGTCAATTGATGTAAATGTTTGTCAAAATAAAGTGACTGAGCAGAATACACTAAACGAGAAATGCCTTCTGCTTTTGTGAGAACAATTCAGCACCTTTTCAATAATTTGCACAAAATTGGGCGGCACCCTTTGGACGGCATCTTTAATTCTTTTGACTCCCAATGACAGACTTTAACTCAGGCGTTTCAGAACCAGCATTAGAGATCCAATCACAGCCTCCAATTCAGCGCGTAAGCTTTTAATGCACCCATTTATTACGTCATTATGTCCTACTGACGCACAGAACCAAAAAAAACCTTTTGCACACTACTGTATATAGTTTATTTAAAAGTTGATACAAGACACGTTTTACTAACTAAATATCCCAGCACTCACTGGTTCATCTGGGTCGCGCTCACTTTATGTCTGGAGTAAAACAATCGCCCTCATGCTTCGATGCAGGACAGAAATTGTGAGGAGAGTCCATATGTTTGCAGTCCACACTACAATGCTTTCACAATTATCCTCTCAAAAAGCTTGAGGAAGTAGTAGAGAGGAAAAGGAAAAGAAGCATTTAAGGCTGCTGGTGGGGAATCACTGCCAACTGCTGGGGTGAAGATGGCATGACAGTATTTATAAACCCAAACCATGAAAGGCCATATAAACACATGAGCAGCAAAGCTCTGAATCTGTGCACACAATCCAGCTTCTCTATCTGTCTGATTGCATGCTTTTCCGATTGTGTTGTAGGAGCTGGTGTCGGTGAACACCGAGGGCAGACGGGGAGACATGTCTGTGCTGGGACACGTTAAACACAAGCTGGTTTGTTCGCCGGACTTCCAGGCTCTTCTGGACAACAGAGCTTGAGGAATCGCCGGGATTTCCTCCAATGCTGGGCCAGGAAATGTTCCTATGGAGAACTAACAAATTATTTATGTGCAAGGAAATATATTTAGAAGAATTTAAGAGTGAGACACTATTATACATGTAAATAATGTGGGTTAGAATAATTATACATTTATAAAAAAAAATCTGCGTTTGGGTTTGAAACTTTAAGTTAATAAAAAAAATTGCCAAAAATACCTTTTCTTTGTCTTTTAAAATTATTTACTGGTGGAAACTGTCAGAGAGACACCTTTCAAAAATGTTACTTTTTACAACAGGTAAGCTAACATCTGTATGCTTTTGTTAGGAAGCAGATGTTTTTGTGATCGTAAGTCATCCTAATTTTTATACGTTTTAGACCACAATTCCCTTTAAGTAATATTTGCAATATTTTGGCTCTTGATGAATGTTCATGTTAGGTTTTTAATCATCACTGTTTGGATTTAGAAATATAACACTCACTAATATTGCCTGTATTTCTGACTCTTATTGGTTATTGTTTATCCATAAGCTATTTTGGTCTTTAGAGCACAATGTGCTCTTTGTTATAATTTGGTAAACTATGGTAAAGTGTAGCGTTTGCATAAAATACACCGTAATTATACAGATATTAACAATTTAAGCCACACACAGGTTGAAGTTTATATAGTACGATGGGGTTGGTATGCGTAGCTACAATATATGGCACAAGATATATTCATATACTGTATCACTAACTGTAAGCACCTTTGATTTGATACAATCCATAATTCCAATTAATGATTTAGCATAAGAAATGTAATTAAATGGAATCTAAGAGCAGAACTCAGAAATGTGTTCTAGATAACACTTTATTATTTTAGGGTGATGTAGTTACACGTTATTGCATCTACTTAAGTAACAAAAGTGACTAAACCAAAATTCCAGTTCTTTCTGAGCAACCAATAAGAAGCCTGGACTGGTCAGCCCAGCTCACAGGAAAAGCATATGGAAAACAGTTACAGCTCATCTGAAAGATGGCCTTCAGGGAATTGACCAGAGCTCATACCTTCATGGTAAATGCAAACTTTGGTGCTTCCCGTTCACACTCTACCAACGCGTGATGTGCCACTGAAGATGTGTGAAACAGTGGCAAGGCTGGATGCAGGGAAGACAAGGTTTTGGCTGAGATAAGGTCAAAAGTATCTATAAAGGAGTGGATAAAGCTAACTGTTACAGAAGTGACAACATTGGAAGAGGAAAGACTTCTGTTGACAAAGGTCAACAAGGCCAGTGGACAAACTGGGCCAACCTCCTGTCATGGTCAGTTAGTTGGAGCCAGGATAAGTTTCTGGAGCCATTTACGATACACTTCCTAGCCCAGTCAACCTGGCACATTGGTTTGGGCAGAAGATATCTGCAGCTTGTGAGAAGCGGCTCAGGAAACCCTCCATCATGATCTGTGTGGGTGCAGAACTGCTACAGGTGCCGCCATGACCAAGTGCTAAGGAAGTTGGCAGAATGCACAGAAAGAGCAATGGCAAACATGAGGCCTAAGAGTCAGCCTGTCCAATTTGTGAGAGCAGGGCAATTATAAATAATGCTGGAATGCCCTATTAAGCACAAAGCATCGATCCTGGCCAGTGGCAAGGACTGGTCATTACCAGCAGAACTGCACAGGCAGCTGCAGATCCCCTCTTCTGTCATGCAAACCACACTAATGCTTTTGGAGCTTGTGTTGTGGAGTGAGACAAGTAAACGGGTGGTGTTTGTGAAACTGACAGGGCCCTGGGAGGAAGCAGTGCAGGCATAGGCGGAGTTTCACTTTTGTGCTTGGGGGGGCACCTACCAGGCCAGCAGACCAAGAGCTCAGATTTTTTTTTATATCATATTTATATATCATTCATTCTACATATAAAATACATTTACAATGACTTTATACCAGTGCTTCTCAATTATTTTCTGTCACGCCCCCCTAGGAAGAGGTAAAAATTTCGCGCGCCCCCCTCCCCCCGTTTTGGAACTTTCGCCTTATTGTTTCCATGGCAACGCGTCATGCTTGTCACCTGACATACCGCAGTCACAAAAAGCCTGTATAATAGATAATTCAAAATAGTCACAAACTTGTTGAAACCTAAAATAAATCTTATGTGGTTGAAAACACTGAATTGTTGTGATAAGTTACACTCTCTGAGTGCGTCTTTTTTGGATCAGTGCCAGATATCGCGTGAAAACACTGTGAATTTAGTGGTTGATCACGTGACACATATGAACACCGGTGTGATCGTACACGTCAAAGGATGAGGAGACGGTTATCTGAACTTCATATCTGCTGCTCTTGTTCAGTGCAAGAAAACCTACTCCTTGGCAAAAAAAAAAAGCATGTTCCCCAGGGTAACCCCCCCCCCCCCCCCCCCCCGCTTTATACAAAGAATAGCGAATAGAACAGACTCTTTATAGTTGCTGTTTTGTTTTGCATCGGCAGTGATAGGGTTAACACGGGGAGTTCAGAAGAGCGTCGAAAAAAGCGAGTCTGTTAGACGGGTGCACTTGTTACAGTGTGTTCTTCGTTCCGATTAAAGTTCATAAACAGATCCTCCCTTGACCTGTCATAGAACTACTTCAGACATTACAATATCTTAGCTACTGCAGAAGAAGCCGCCTCTTTTTCCGAGATGCGTAGATGTCCACTGTCTTCTCTTCTGATAGATTTGACACTTTTAGTAGTGGATTTATTAAAAAAACGACGAATGTCCATTTTGTTTATTCAGCGTGAGAGGAGCGTCCACTCACATACCGCGATACTTTGAGATTCGCAAATCGCGGGAGAATGTAATAAAGCTACAGTGATAAAAAATTTAATACAGTAATTAAAAATTAATTAGCCATATCTTACTCATTCTATACACAGAACTAATAAGATAAGACAAATAAAACGAGAAAATATGAAAACTGTAATAACAAAAAAAATTCAAAGCACAAGGCAGGCATTAATTGACTCTGGTCTGGGGGGGCAGTGCCCCCCCCAGCCCCCCCAAACTCCGCCTATGAGTGCAGGTGGCATTCGAGCAGAAAAAGGTATGCCCACCTGGTAGTGGAATGCCAGGGAAGGAGCTGGCAGATGTCCCTGCCCGCTGCCCAATCACCTGGAGATGTTCTGGGCCTAAAGGGGCGCGACATCTGGGAAGGGTGAACCCCAGCTGATGGCAGTGTGACACAAGGTAAGTCAGGCGGTAATAATAAATGTGGAAATAAAACAATGAAAAAATAAATGTGAAAAAATACAATTGCACATCATTTTTCATGTAATTTACAAGATTTGTGTTTCTCCAGGGGTTGTTTGCTATGAATTAATCTTCTCTCTCTGTAAGTGTGTGACTAGTCACACACACGCACACACAATTATTATAAATTTAAGGGCTTCATTTAAACTTTAAACTCAAACTGAATAATAATAATTTCATGAAATAATAGAAAATGAGCTTTTTTCCTATAACGAGATGACGTATAGCCCTATGGAAATTTAAAACAGGAAGAATAGAAAATATTTGGTAACCTTAAAAGGGTTCAAAAATCAGGCTTTTGCAGTGAATCACAATTACAGTGCGTGAAAAACACTTGTTGTGAGAAACGTTTAGGAAAATACAAGTTCCTTAAACCTTCAGGAACTTGTGGTCTGAATGCGGCTGATGTATTTCTCGAGCTGTGTTTTCCAAAACAAACTGCTATGAGCGGTATTTACTGGCAAACCCTCATTTGTTTTGCTTCCTCCATAAAGTACAATCTCCTCCCATCTCATGACTTCTCTGACTTTCGTTTTCGCTCATTATATGACACAGAGCGCACACGATGTCGGCTGGTTTGGAGGCGCCGGCGGTTCCGATGGGGTTCATCGCGCTCGTGTGCGCATGCGCGAGCGTCCTCGTACTGTGTAACGCGGTTCCGTTACAACGCCTGAGAAACGAGCCTGAGAACAACAGACCGATCATCGGTAAAGCTCTTACTGCTCAAACACATGTAGTAAAGCATTGAGGAAAACTGTGATTTCAATAGTTTAACCTTAATCTCTCTTATAACATCTTTAAACTTCGTCTGTAGGGATTCTGACGCAAGAGATTGACAATGAGCCTATGAAACAATTTGGAAAGACCTACATCCCTTCATCATATGTGAAGTACATCGAATCCGGTGGGGCGAGAGTTGCGCCAATCAGGTGAGACTAGTTCTGTTTGCAAACATTGATTTGATTCATGTGAACAACCGATTCATTGATCATTACAGCAAAGTGTTCCCTTGTAACAAAAAGAAGTACACTGTAGCATACTTTTAAAAAGAGATATAAAAGAATACTCAAGTTTCAACTGGATGTAATGTTTCTGGACACTTAATGGTATTTAACTTGCAACTAAATAAAATATATTATTGTTAAATAATTATATAACTTTTGCGTTAGTTATCTCTGTAAAGCTGCTTTGAAACAATCTCTATTGAAAAAACGCTATATAAATAAAGCTGACTTGTCCTCAAATATTAAATGCAGTGAGTTGAACTTAAGAGTGTGTTTTCAACCTGTTTAAGTACTTATCTTAATGACATTAATGATCATTAAGATATACATATATATATATATATATATATATATACGTTAAAGATTTGAATACAGTACTAGATTAAATTCGATAGATTTAAGCACTTCTCTCTTTCTCAAGGGTTCTCTATGCCATTTATGTTCATTATTTAGTCAGGAAATAATATACCAAATATGAACATACAGAAGAGTGTGACTGATTTATTAAACAATTCAGCCATAAATCAATAACGCAAACTGTATATTAAAATAGAATCCCACATTATCGAATTTAATGAAATGAAATCAGCAAATCGGTGTCCAAAGTGGCTTTAAACAATTGTACTAATAAACATTTTCTGTTACAGGCTAAACCAGAGTTTTGCAGAACATGAAAAAATCTTCAAGTCAATAAATGGGTATGTTCTCATCTTTCTCACGGTGTTCTCAAACTAAACTCAGAAAAAGGCTATCACATCCAGAGTTCCTCATCGCTATGATGGCGTTTCATGATCGTTATGTTCTCAAGATTTAGGCCGTTAGATACATTTAGAAAAGCATGTATTATAGCACTGAATAGATGATTCATTGCAGTAACCCAGATTTAATTCAATCTAACAGTCTATAATTGGTTCTGAATGTGTATCTGTGCAGACCAAATTTTATTCGCCACATCTGAACAAAGCGTACAGGAAGTAAATAAAAGAAAAAATAGGGCTTTCTTGTGTCTTAAACAGTAGAGCGTGGCACTTGCAACATCAAGGTCATGGGTTTTATTCCCAGGGAAAGAAAGAACTGATTAGAATGTCAGTGTGTTTCTTGAATGCAATGATAAAAGTGTCTGATAAACGCATGAATGAACAAAAGCGTAACTTTTCCTTCTGTCAATCAGTCTTGTCCTCATTGGCGGCTCTGTGAACCTGCAGACGTCTGACTTTGCCCACACAGCTGGGATTTACTTCAGACTTGCCCTTAAGGTCAGTGAATTACTGTATATGCCGTGTCTGTAAGTCAATGTGAGATGCTCTTCATGTCTCTTGAACAATTAGTTATTACTGTCTTTACTTCAATAGTGTTCCTGATTCTTTAGCATCATCTTACGAACTAAAATGAAGGAAATGAGCTGCTACTGATGTGTTTTTGTGTTATTCTCAGGCACACGATGAGGGCGAGTACTTTCCCATCTGGGGAACATGCCTGGGATTTCAGCTGCTCACTGTTCTGGTGGCCGGAGAAAACCTGCTGAGTGAGACTACAGCTGAGAATGTCGCTTATCCACTGAACTTCAGCTCAGGTGCTCACACACACTACAGTCGTGAGGCCCGTACACACAGAGGATCTATAACATCAATATAAAAGAACAGCAGAGTTCACACCAGAACTGTAATGATAACAGCACAGAGGAATGAAATCATTGGCCAATTTCAGAACGATTTTATCCAGCTGATGAACAATTCAAATATTGACAGCCAATCAGAATGCATTGTTTACGAGAACTCAAACATTCGCAGTGGCAGACGACAAACCTGCAACGTGCGCTTAGAATAAACAAATCAAATATTTATCAGTTAGTTAATAGTTCATTGTTTTTGGTGTGAACGGACCTTTAGTTTTATACCCACAGTTGGTTTTGATGTATTTATTTACAAACTTTGATTTTGTATGTGATTAATCGAGTACTAGAATATCTGAATATATAAATGTAATGGTTACTGTATCCACTAATCTACTGTATCCACACATACAGTGCTGGCGTTCCTCCTGACCTCCGTAAAGCGTTGTCTCAGGAGCCGCTCACTGCAAACTTCCACCACTACGGCGTGACTAAAGAGGTGCGTCTTTCATAAACACACTTTATATGTTCATGTAAATCATTCGGATCAGAATAACAAACAGCGAGTAATGAGCTCATCCTCTTTCTCAGGCGTTCATGGGTAATGAGAAACTGAAAGACTTTTTTTCAGTGCTGTCCACAAACGTAGCGCAAAACGGCCTTGAGTTTGTCTCCACCATGGAAGGTAAAAACAAAACATTTTTTACCAGTCTCCATATACAAGCAGCCATGCACCGAGTGAATGAAACGTGTGATCCTCAGGCAGGAAATACCCTTTCTATGGGGTCCAGTGGCACCCAGAGGTGAACCGCTTTCAGTGGAAGCCTCAGTACAACTTCCCTCATTCCAGCAATGCCGTGCGCATCTCATCCCTGCTGGCTGAGTTCTTTGTAAATGAGGGTAATTACAGAATCTCAGTTTCTTGCGATGTTCCTCGTTTGATGAACACATGCAGTGCTAATTAACAAATGCACGTGTCTGTTTTCAGGAAGGAGAAGCACCCATCACTTCAGTAAAGCAGCAGAAGAGAGCCGCGCGCTGATATACAACTACAATCCTGTTTACGTGGCAAACATCTCTGCATATGAACAGTCTTATTTCTTCTGAGCGACACATAATACTGGAGGATGCTGAGAAAGAAAACCATTCTCAAGACATTTCAGACGGACAAATGTACTGTAATAATCACAAACCTCATATTTAAAGATATGATGTTTTTAACAGACAGACAAACTAAATCAGTGTTTTCTTGAATTATTTTGTGATTTATTATTACGTATGTCATGCCTTTAATGAATGTTATTTTTTATGTGAATTGCTAAAACTTCCTGGTTTTGGTATTTCCATCTTGGGCATTTCTGATTAACTGTTCTGTCATTCTGTACTCGCTGTAGATTGACACAAAACCATCGATGGTTGATCTTTAAATGTTGTATTCATATTTTAATGCAGTTATAACATTTACCTAATTTGTCAATAAAGCAGTTGTATTGATTGTAATAAAGAATTGAAGCTAATGGGAATGTTGGAATAAGAAACACTGCACTTCTAACACTTCCCAAACCATTCTCTATTCATCATTTTGAGATTGTCCTCCATTTGATGAAGATGTAGGAAAACATTTTACACATATGGAAAACATATCCAACATTTGATGCAGTAGAAGGGCAATTATTGGCTCATATTTCACCAAAAACTACATCATTCTTACTGAAGTGCACAAAAAATCTTTAGTTTACAGTGTTGATACATTGTTTTCCACACAAAAGTGTGAATTGAATTTTGCTGAGGAGGAAGACTAAGAGACGCATCTTTTTTGTTATCTTACGTATCTATAACAAAATTAATGCTAGGCTGGACTATTTAAGTTTAAGTAACATGTGAAGGCCAAGTATCATAACCCACACTTGAAAATGGTCCTCTGTATATAACTCATCCAGGTTAGTGCACACACATTAGGAGCAGTGAGTAGTGACACACACATACACATTAGGAGCAGTGAGTAGTGACACACACACATACACATTAGGAGCAGTGAGTAGTGACACACACACACACACACATACACATTAGGAGCAGTGAGTAGTGACACACACACACACACACATACACATTAGGAGCAGTGAGTAGTGACACACACACACACACACATACACATTAGGAGCAGTGAGTAGTGGCACACACACATACATTATGAGCAGTGATAATGAGCTTACAGCCTTTGGAAATCTGATCTACCATCACCAAGATGCAAGTGTGTCCTTCTGATCGGTCATGAAGTCCACTCCAATGTGAGTCCAGGGGTGATGGGGAAGGGGAAGAAATTTACCATCAGGCAGGTGGCGTGGTGTCTTGGTTGTGGCACAAACTGAACATCCTTTGACGTACCGGGAGAGATCCAGAGCCATACTGGGCTACCAATACAGTCCTTGGATTAGTGAGAGGGTTCGCTGGGTGTCCAGAGCTCGGACACGTGTGCGCTTGGTCCATGAGGAACAGGCGGAGACTGAATGGGACATAGATCCGTCCCTCAGGACCCCCCAGCAGAGCAAGTTCCTCGTGAGTTGCGTCGGCAATGAGTTGATTTAGGGACCACTGTATAGGACTCATAGGACTCTGTATAGGACAATGATGGCTGGAGGGAGGATGGGTTCCCTCCAGTCAATGTCTCCACTCTTCTAATGCCAACTTGATGGCTAGTAACTCACAATTACTGATGTCGCAGTTACGCTTCAGCGGGGTCAGCTTGGAGTAGTAGGCACATGAGTCTGGAGTCGCAGAGACTTACCCTGCCACTGGGACAGTACAGTTCCTACCCCGACACAGGAGGGGCACTTCTACCACAAAAGGAAGCTCTAGGTCTGGATGAGGTAGGGTAAGAGCCGTACAGAAGGCTGACTTGAGTTGTTGAAAGGCCTTTGTGGCTTCCAGTGACCAGGACAGAGACTTGGCCCCTTTTTTGAGCAGTGCAGAGAGGGGTGCGGCGATGAAACTGAATCCGTGTATGAATCTTCTGTAGAGATAACCAACACCCAATATGGCGATTTATTTGATGAAGCGATCGGAATGCTATAAAAATGTACATATACTGTATATGTTTGCTAACAACAGAAGTCATATGTGCACCAACTAACAGCAGAGATTTACCAGTATACAATAAAAAATACCTTCCATTCTCCATACAAACCTTTAATTATATTCTCCAACATTGCAAACACAATTTCACTCACAGCGTAAACATTCATAACATATTCGTGAGGTCATCACGCTGTACTAGATTGCATACTTTCTTGCAGAACTGTCTAATGTGCTTTTGTCAACAAATTCAATCTTTTAACAACCTTCAATCAGTTCTTCAATTCGCAGCGGCACTGAGCAGAGCTCACATCAGAACATAAGCAGAGAGTGTGTGTGTGTGTGTGTGTGTGTGTGATCAGCCAGCGGCGGCTTCCTGCACATGCTTAATTTGCACGTGGAGGAGTGAAGATCTCCTGCTTTCCCTGCATCTGGTAGCAGATGCTGCATGAGGACACATAGACACATAGAAAATACTTAGACAAATAGGGAGTTTGGCGGTTCCACTTCAAAAATGTCGACATAATAGTATTTGAGAGTTAACCGTGAGTTGAGATAAGTGAACTTCAGTGTACTTGCTTTTACATTGACATCATTGTTTGTTCATTGTTTTTCATACATTTTAAGCGTTCTTATCTTTACCCGTACAGAGACACTTCCAGCTCAGCAACAGTAGCCTGAATGAAAAATGAAATAGCCAACTAATATTATCACTGAAACAATGTAGTAAAATAACTCTGACAACAAGAGTTAGATCTGAGCGACTACTGCATCAATGTCAACAATGTCATTGTAACAAAGGGGACTCACAGGCAGGGATCCAAATGCTATGTCTTTATTGAGAGTAGTCATACAGGCAGATGGTCAGGGCAAACAGAGAGATAAACGTAGTCAATAATCCAGGCAGGGGTCACAAAGGCAGGCAGACAATAACAGGCACAATAATCCAGGAAAGAGGTCAAGACAGGCAGTTATCAATCATAAGCGGTATTCCAGGCAAAGGTCAGGGCAGGCAGAACAGGATCAAAAACGGGTAAACAGGCAGAACTGGTAACAGGCAAACAGACAGGGACTATAAACACTCAGAACTGACAACCGGGGCTAATCAAGACTTTGCGGTGATTGTAAGAATGAAGCAGTCCTTTATAGTTCATGTGATGGAAAACAGGTGGTGAGACAAACAGTCATAATAGTGTCCAGGTGTATGCAATCAGTCCAATGTGTGGGTTGGTGGGAAATGTAGTATGTAGTGAAGTGTCAGTATAAGTGTGTGAGCTCCCTCTGGTGGCCATGGAGGAGAGCGCAGAGCTCATAATCATAACAGTCATACATACAGGCATTTATTGTTTATTAATTATTCAAATAATCGGTCAAATATCAGCTTTTTGTTGAATTCTGACTGATTTAAATACTTATACTGTCTATCAGCACATTACAGACAAAGATGATAAAAGATTCTTTGACTTACCAGTTTCACCATGCTAATGGCTCCTGGTGATTGTCACAGCAACAAATGAGTTTAAAGTTTATGACATTCAAGTTTTAATTTTTAATTAGGAAACTTATATTTACGATCATTCTGACAAAGAACTGGGCGGTAGATATTGTTAAATCCCAGCACTGGCTACAAGCGTAAATATTGAAATTAAGTGTTAATTTATATTCTTGAGTAAATGGAAATACTTATTTAAAATATTCCTGTTGTAATCTGTAGAGAGAGCAAGTGTTGAGAAAGTTAACAGAGATCCAGACAGTGCTTTAAGTTCTTACAGAGAACTGTCTTTATACAGTAATACCTCGGTTTACGAGCGACTTGGTATACGAGCAAATCGGTGTACGAGCAAGGAGGGTCGAATCGGTGTACGAGCATTGTATCAGTGTACGAGAAAATTTTTTCCCTCACCCATGCGCAGTTCTGTGTGGAAAAAGTCCTAACTCTCAGCATCCTTGTGCCCATTTTTTTTTTTAAATATCCTAATGACAGCCTCTCATAACACAGTCAGGAGGTTCCAACCCCTTTTATAACCCCTTAACTCATTCATTGGCTGCATCATTCACCACAGTGATACTTTTTTACGGAAGTTTTTACCTCATATTCTAAACATTAATTAATTGTGATCACTATTTTTCACGTAGTGAAATATACACGGTTTTAGCCAAATAATAAACAATGTAATAGGGTTAGACAAACCATATTTTTATACAAACAACATATAAGCCTCTCCTACAAATGAGCACTGTTTTCATGTTCGTCAGACCTGCCGTTTCTCTGCAGTATCGGCAAAAGCGCAAGGAGTAAAATGTGACTTCTTACCCTGTGAGCGGGGCTCGTTTTAACAGACAGCGGGTTAGTTGTAACACCATGCTATCCAAAGCAAGTTCATTCACGTATTTTTATTTGTTTAAAAAAAGTTGCGTCTTGATGATCATAAGCATAACTTTTTTCCTTTTACATTTGTTGTGTTTTGAACAATGTAATGACATGAAAAACGTTTTAATAGGTTAATACAATGCAAAATATATGATTATTGATGCAACTTGTTCAATGCGGCTTAGTGTTACAACTAACCCCGCGCTGTCTTGTTTACTTCAGGACCGGATAGCAGCCACTATGTGTTTTTCACGTCTTTCAAAATGGTACCATCTTTTAGCCAAGAAGATTTTAATCATAACAATATAAGATTAGACTAACAATCTTTCACACATTCTTTGAAAATCGAAAAACAACTATTATAACAAAAAATATTTACATGCTGCCAAAAGAGTTTTTCCTGTGGTTCTCTCTATGAAATGTCTCGAAAAATGGCCAGAAGACATGTGCAAACAGTGTGATGAAAAGCCCTTTAGCACGTCACATTTATGCCCCTTCAACTATCTAAAAAAATCGCTGTTACTATTTACCCCGCGTTACTTTGTGCCTTGCGCTCCCCTAGTTCTCTCGCGGCTCCCGCAAATTCGTTCGTTCGTGGCTCCCGCGAATTCGTTCGTTCGAGGCTCCCGCGAATTCGTTCGTTCAAGGCTACCGCGAATTCGTTCGTTCGAGGCTCCCGCGAATTCGTTCGTTCGAGGCTCCCATGTTCCACGACTTTAACTCTGGATTATCACTTGTTTGTTTTCTGCACTATTATAATAAATTCACTCATTTGCTTTCATCCTTGCTTTCCCCGCTCCCCTCCTCTCTCTCCTCCAAGCAGGCTGCTCAAACCTGACGTGCATTACAGTAAATTGTCAAGTATTTCTAGAGTTTAATTGTCAATTATTAATTAGTATTTATATGAGATCTTAATGGGCATTTGTGGTCATGTGGAACGAATTAATTGATTTTTAGTGCATTCTTATGGGGAAATTTGTTTTGGTGTACGAGCATTTTGGTTTACGAGCTCGCTCTTGGAACGAATTAAACTTGTAAACCGAGGTTTTACTGTATATTTAAATAAACAACTGATAAAAAAAGATGTAATATTCAAGAAACATTTCCTCTACGTTATGGTCTTCTTTCACTTTTAGACTCTTCCTTGTCAGGTGACACATAAAAGTGAAACCAGTAAAGCAGGATATGAACAAGTAAACATTGAACAAGTAAACATTACGAGAGAACAGTGAGTATTACAAGTTTTACATTACTGAACCAATGAATGTTATGATTCCACTTCTATTTTTATTTAAGATTTAATATTTAAGTTATGTGATGATTAGTTTAGTTTAACACAAATTTGTTGCAAAAATGTTGGGCTGATTGTCAAACCAGGGTAGTGAAAGCGAGTATTTGTTGCACAATACAGTCATACACTAAAAAACTGTAAACCTAAAAACATGCTTGTTTAAGCATCTAAATCAGGGGTCTCAAACTCAAATGAGCTGGGGGCCGCAAGAGGCAGAGTTTGGGGGAGGCAGGGCCGCATCAAGTATTCCACAAAAAAAATATTTTATCAAACGTCATTATTGACAGTTCTTTAACTTCAATGGGTTCTTCTTCTATGTACTTGGACTTACTGAACTTCAAGGTTGAGGAAAAAGTTACAAATTTTTTCGAGATACTAAGTCATTATTATGATAAACTCTCATTATTTTGAGATAAGTCAATATTATGAAACTTTCTCATTTTTTCCAGATATTAAGTCATTATTATGAGAAATTCTCATTATTTTAAGATACTAAGTCATTACTATGATAATCTCTCTCATTATTTCGAGATACTAAGTCATTATTATGAGAAACTTTCTCATTATTTTGAGATAAGTCATTATTATAAGAAATTTTCTCATTATTTCGAGATATTAAGTCATTACTATGAAACTTCTAATTCTGTCCAGATACTAAGTCATTATTATGAGAAACTCTCTAATTATTATGACTTAAATAATCCTTTTTTTTTCTCAACTGTGGCGGAAACGGGCTTCCATACTTTCCTGATGACATGAACATCGTAATATTTTATATGGTAGAAAATACAGATACAGGCGACTGCTACCGGCTGTTAATTATCAGCTGGGACTGTGGGACACCATTAATAAATGTATTATATCAGTGGTCCCCAACCTTTTTTGTGCCGCGGACCGGTAAACGTGTTATAATTTTGCCACGGACCGATGCCCGCTCGAGATTGTTGAAGGGGGGGGGGGGGGGGGGGGGGGGGGGGGGTGCTCCGAGTGAGATGGATGATGGGTCCGCGCGAGATTGTTGACGCCGGGATGGGTGCGGAGACTGTTCAAACGTCTCCATAGTCACAGCGCCACAGCCGCTTGCAGCAGCTTCCGCGAATGCGCTCCGCTGCCCGGTACCATTTCATCGACGGACCGTTCCGCGAAATCGCTCCGCGGCCCGGTGGCACTTCGTCCGCGGACCGGTACCGGGCCGCGGACCACTGTATTATATACAAACAATGGGATGCAGCCACGGAGGCGATATTTACTGGATTTTTTTTCTATATTATAACACCGATGTCCCGCAAATCAGCCCATTTCAAATTATGGAAAAACAAATACAATCCGCATGACGCTAAATCCAACGCCGATAATAGTAACATTCACTTCGTGCAGCTCAAAGTACAACATGCTCAATTTCAATCACAATAAGAAGTAATAATTCTATGACGGCTTTGACAAATGTGATGTTACACGGGCAGCTCCACAGTCGTTTCTCTGTCTGCATCAAGCCCGGCCGATGCCCCGCCCCCGGGAGTCATTTGCTTCACTGTGATTGGCCTCCGGGAGTCATGTACTCCACTGTGATTGGCCCCCGGGAGTCATATACTCCACTGTGATTGGTTGGTTTGTACAGCTCCAGCTCCACCTCGCACGAAAAAGGAATCTTCCGCACACAACGCGATAAAGCGCTATTCATTCAGCACTCGCGGGCCGCACTTACATTAAACTTTCAAATGGTCCCGCGGGCCACAAAATATCGTTTCGTGGGCCGCAATTGTTTGAGACCCCTGATCTAAATGAATGTATTAAAACGATTAAAACAGATCCTCCCTTGACCTGTCATAGAACTACTTCAGACATTACAATATCTTACCTAATGCAGAAGAAGCCACCTCTTTTTCCGAGATGCGTAGATATCCACTGTCTTCTCTTCTGATAGATTTGACACTTTTAGTACTGGATTTATTAAAAAAACGACGAATGTCCATTTTGTTTATTCAGCGCATAAAACAGAACGAGAAGAGCGTCCACTCACTTACCGCGATACTTTGAGATTCGCAAATCGCGGGAGAATGTAATAAAGCTACAGTAATAAAAAAATTATTAGCCACATTTTACTCATTCTATACACAGAACTAATAAGATAAAACAAATAAAACGAGAAAATATGAATTCTGTAATAACAAAAAAACATATTCAAAGCACAAGGCAGGCATTAATTGGCTCTGGTCTGGGGGGGCAGTGCCCCCCCCAGCCCCCCCCAAACTCCGCCTATAAAGAGAACTCTCCTTTATTTGCACCAGGACACTTTGGAGAGCCAAAGTCCATCCGCACTAGTTTAAAGTACAGCAATAAACAAAAGTTTTGAAAGTGTTTTAAACCACATCAGGACATAAAAACACAGAGTATGTGAATCTCTGATTCCATTACTTTTTTTTTACACAGTGCTTGTCTGAGTTTGTGCTGCTGCCTGTAAATTATTTGATTCTGTGTGCAGATCATAACTGAACTGACTGTGGAAAAGACACAGTTCTGAGAGAGAAACGCAATTCTGAGATCTGATGATACATAATTGGTTCTGAGGATCAGCACAATAACCTTAACCATACCATAACCTTCAGAATGAATCTCTGTGAAGAACGTGACACAAAGATAAAGACAGTCAAGAGGTGAGAGAACTTCACATATTTTCACTCAAACCGTAGACCTCTTTTTCTGTTAAACATTGTTTATTGCTGTTTTGTTTCAGTCTGAGTGAAAATGAATCTCCTGAACCCAGCTGTGTGTCCATGAAGAGTGACCGTTCAATGCCTCCTCCAATTAATTTCAGTTTGGGAGACTCTTCTGCTGATCTGAGGTGTTATTTAGTTTACAGAATGAGAAATATGTGATTTAATGAGATATATATTAAATATTACATGTTTTGTTTGAATACAGTCAAGAAGAAGATGGATCAAAATCAAATATTGTAAAGAAGAACTTGGACTCAATTTTTAAGGTTGGTGTGTGCGCGTGCGTGTACAGGTTAAAAATATCCCCACAAGGATAATACAAACCTGAGATCACCAACATTGTGGGGACCAGTCAACATTCACGAGGGGGAAAAAAGGATTAATAAATTATACTAAACGTCTCAGGTTACTATTGTAACCATAGTTCCCTGAGAACAGGGAAACGAGACGCTGCATCCCGTCGCCATGCTTCGGACCTTCCTTGCAGGCGTCTCCTTCAGATATGGACGACGTATTGTTCAGGTGCCTCTTTTAGACCTGCAGTCGCACCTGTGATGACATCATAGGCGGCTGCCGGCCAACGTCAAGTTTATTGTTGTGATTGGATTAAAGCTTCAGACACCTGTCATTTCGGAGGTGTTCCCCAAAGCAAACCTCAGGGGACACAGCGATGAGTTCCCTTTCGAAAGGGAATTATGTTTTTTTATATATATATAAATGCAGAACATTTTCTGTGGTGTTAGTGTAGGGGAATTATAGTTAAGACCCGAGGACCAGATATGTTGAAAGAAGACCAGGAGTCAGAAGAGAAGTTTAGTTTGCAGTTTCATCAGCAGGAGCTTCAGGTCTCACAAGGAGTTCGTAGGCCGCCCCACATACAATAACATTGTTACAGCAATTATACTCTAACAGAGGCTACTAACTACATCAATGATGGCGGTTAAATGATTCTGATTGGCTAAGAAAGAAAGAAAGAAAGATTAACAAAACTAGTAATTTTCCACACAAGAGCAGACAGGTTGAGGGTTTAATGATGTGGCTTGTCGAGAACAACAAGTTTTATGGTGCCAGCTAGTGATGGGTCATCTGAAGCGAGGCTCCGGAGCTTGTGTCGAGCAAAAAGGGGCGTTCCAAATGAAGCCCCGATTCGGAGCGTGTATCGTTTCCGTGAAAATCACGTGACGATGACAAACGAGGCCTCGGTTTCTGTTGATGACGTCATTGCTTCATTCTGAGTGTCGCTTCCGCATAAAGGTGGTTCAAAACCTCGCGCCTCTTGTGCTGTGTTGCCAGATTGCGCGGGTTCCCGACCAATTGGCTATTTTTGGTCACGTCCGACCGGGGAAAATGCATTGGGCTGGTTGATAAAAATTTGGGCTGGTTTTTGATGCAACTGGCGGGTTTTTATTTTTTGACTAGAAATGTTATTTTATTATTTTTTACATTAAAACGAACGTTACAATAAAGTATAATATGTAATGTTGACATTTTAATTATGGTTCAGTTTAGCCAATAAGGTTCTTTCCTGTCCTATATATATATATATATATATATATATGTATAGCCTATATTAGTAGTAGTGTTATTATTATATATATAATATTGCTATTCTTCTTCTTCTTATTATTATTATTATTATTATTATTATTATAACACTAGACTGTATTAGGGAAAGCTTAGAAAGTTGGTCTAGTGCAAACGTTCTTATGTTGTCCAGCATCATCGGTGCCCTGTGAAAGGGTGTTTGGGTGTCATCCCTGTTGCAGTTTGCTGTTCCACAATTCCAGTCCCATAAGCACTGCACTATTGTACTCCCAATCAGCACTGCAATATTTATAATATCATTGTGCACTCACAATAATTCATTTACAATCATTTGGGGCATTCACTGTTATCACCCAAAGAACTACTGAATAGTTGAACACAAAGTTGTGTGTTTGTGTGAGTTGTGTGTGCATAGGTTAATACAAGCAGAGTAAAATACTTTATTTAATACACAGGCAATAGAAAAAGTGTGTGCCCACTCCATGACGATTTGTTTGCTCAGGATGAATAGATTTGTGTGCGATTCATTGCTTTACACAGCAGGTGTCACTAGAGAACACTGTTTCATGAGGCTTCAGGTAAACGAACCTTTTGGTGAACCAATGGGCTGGAAAGCCTCAGTGGTTCAGGAAGCCTCATTTTCCCATCACTAGTGCCAGCTAATCACCTCATCAATGCAGACCATAATAACGCACACACAGATACACACATACATACTGTCACGATTCAGTAAACGGTGAGGACTCAAGTGCAGAGAATTAGGATTTAATAACAAATAATTAAATAAGCAAACACACAAAAGAAACAACCAACGAGGGGGTAAAACATAACATAAACAAGATCAAAACAATACCATACCGCAAACCAGGAACAATGGCGGGAACACCACATGAATGACAACGAGACCACACCAGACTGCAAACACAAGGGCTATATATAGGGAACACATGAGGAAAGGTAACGAGCTGAGAACAGCTGACAACACTCAAGGGAAACAAGGTAACAAGAGGGCAGGGTTGCACAATGACAATACACAATAAAAGGGGCAGTGTCAGGGCTCTGTCAACAGATACTTGAAGAGACCAAACTAGAATGACAGAGCCGTGACACATACACACACAGATACACAGCTTCTCCAAGGCTGAACTCGGCTCAGGCTCCAACTATCAACAGAAAGACTCTCAAAACATTCTGATAACATGTTCTATCTGGTGAGATGTGCAGACAATATTCATCCTTACTCAATGAAAAACTACAGAAAAGCAAAGAAAGGCTTTAACAAATAGAAATCCCTAACTTGATTATAAGCCACTCTTTACAAATCATACCAATAAGAAAAGGAAAAGAACATAGGTAAAAATAAGAAAAAGAATATATATACAAGCGGCAATGGATTTCCGAACCGTCCCTACAGTAGAGGGATAGAATATACAGCTTGTACAGTATAAAAACAATTATTCCAATGGAGAGTCCCCACAAAGATAGTGAAAATGAGTGTGAGTGTGTGTTTGTGAGAGAGTGTGTGCGTGTGCGCTTGCAGTCTGACCCAGCATAACAGCTCTTCTAGTATGAGGAGAGTTAAGAAATGAACAAGAAAGTTGTAAAATCTCCCTGTATTTTCATGTGTTCTTTCCCACCCTATTAATACATGTAAAGTAATATGTAACACACAACATAACTGAAGTTCAATCCATATGTAATACTTATGCATCAAAATAAACTAACAAGCAGCCAATCCAGTTCAATACATTCCTTTGGCTTTTGTATCTGTAGACACTGATTCTCATGACTTTGGGAAAATTATTATAGAAATTAATTACAGCTCTAATCACATACAGGTATAATTTGCACAATTTAAAAACAATTATTTATTACTATTATTATTATTAAGTGCATTGAACCAAATAAATACTTAAAATGTTAGTACATAATAGTTAAAGACAATATGTTGTGAAGTGGCTTTGAGGAAATCAGTGAATTTTAAATAAATACTTGCTTTAATGATAAAAAATATATATTTAAAAGAAAATCAGCCAGTTGGGTCAATTTGACATCTGTGATTTCGTCCTTTTGTTCACCCTCTCTGTGACTGACTGTCCTTTATGATTACAGGAGATTGAGTGCAAAATCATCTCTGTAATGAAGAATGAGCTGAAAAGTTTGAAGAGACTGTTGAGTTCAGATTACCCAGAATGCTCTGAAAGAGACCATGATGATGATGAGGGTGATAGCGGAGTCAGAGAGGGGCTTCTGAAGATCACACTGCACATCCTGAGGAAGATGAACCAGACAGACCTCGCTAACACACTGCAGACCAGTAAGAAATATGGATCATCAGATTATTACATTGTTTTATCCAGAAATTAATTTATCATTCATAAATAATAAAAATCCCTTGTCTTTACTTGTCAGAACTGATGCCTGTGTATCAACGAAAACTCAAATCCAGACTACATGATAAATGTCAGAGAATGAATGAAGGAATATCTAATCATGGTAACTCAGTACATCTGAATGAGATCTACACAGAGCTCTACATCACAGAGGGAGGGAGTGGAGAGGTCAATAATGAACATGAGGTGAGACAGATTGAGACAGTGTCCAGGAGAACAGAGACACAGGAAACACCAATCAACTGCAATGACATATTTAAACCCTCACCTGGAAAAGACAAAACCATCAGAACTGTGCTGACTAAAGGAGTTGCTGGAATTGGAAAAACGGTCTCTGTGCAGAAGTTCATTCTGGACTGGACTGAAGGAAAAACAAATCAGGATGTTCGTTTCATATTTCCACTTCCGTTCAGGGAGCTGAATTTGATAAAGCAAAAGCTCAGTCTTGTGCAACTTCTGAATCACCTTCACACAGAAACCAAAGAATTTAAATCAGAGGATTATGACGACTACAAAATCGTGTTCGTATTTGATGGTCTGGATGAATGTCGACTACATCTAAACTTCCAAAGCAATCCAAGCTTGACTGATGTAACAGAATCAGCCTCAGTGGATGTGCTGCTCACCAACCTCATCAAGGGGAATCTACTTCCTTCAGCTCTCCTCTGGATCACCTCTCGACCAGCAGCAGCCAATCAGATTCCTCCTGAGTGCATTGACCAGATCACAGAGGTACGAGGATTCAATGACCCTCAGAAGGACGAATATTTCAGGAAAAGGATAAATGATCAGATCCTGGCTGATAGAATCATCACACACATCCGATCGTCAAGAAGCCTGTACATAATGTGTCACATACCAGTCTTCTGTTGGATTGCAGCCACCGTTCTAGAACGAATGATGGGTGAAGTAAAGAGTGCAGAGATCCCCAAAACTCTCACACAAATGTTCACACACTTCCTGATCTTTCAGACCAAACACAAGAGTCAAAAGTATGATGGGGAATGTGAAATAGATTTTAATCAGGCTAGAAAGACTATTCTGTCTCTAGGAAAACTGGCTTATGAACAACTGGAAAAAGGGAACCTGATCTTCTATGAGGAGGACCTGAAAGAGTGCGGCATTGATGTCACAGAAGTGGCAGTGTTCTCAGGAGTTTGTACCCAGATCTTCAGAGAGGAGTTTGAACTGCAGCTGGGGAAGGTGTACAGCTTTGTGCATCTGAGTATTCAGGAGTTTCTTGCTGCTTTATTCAAGCTGCTGACCTCTTCTGAACAGAAAACAGGGCTGAGGAATTTGTTCAGGTCAAATACAGATGTACTGAAGGAAGAAGTGGACAAGGCCTTACAGAGTGAGAAGGGACACTGGGATCTTTTCCTTCGATTCCTTCTCGGTCTCTCACTAGAGTCTAATCAGACTCTCTTACGAGGCCTTTTGAGAAAGACAGTGAGCATCTCTCACAGCAATCAGGAAACAGTTGCATACATTAAACAGAAGATCAGGGAGAATGTCTCTCCAGAGAAATCCATCAACCTGTTCCACTGTCTGAATGAACTGAATGATCAGTCTCTAGTGAAGGAAGTCCAAACATACCTGAACAGAACAGGCAGCAGCCGTCTCTATGGAGTCAAACTGTCTCCTGCTCAGTGGTCGGCTCTGGTGTTTGTGCTGTTAAACTCAGAAGAAGAACTGGATGAATTTAATCTGAGTAAATATGAGCCATCAGAAGAATGTTTTCTGAGGCTCCTGCCAGTGGTCAAAGAAGCTAGAAGAGCTGAGTGAGTGTTTTACAGTGTCAGTTTCCTTTCCTTTATTATACACTGCAAAAAACTGTCACAAAGATTTTTAAATATATTGTTACAAGGTATATTAAATTAATGAAAAACCAGCTACAAATAGTTAAAAAGAAGGGAAAAAAGCTTGACTTTACTATCTTTGCAATGGTTTTGAGATTTTTATGAATTAGTTTTATATCTAAATTTTCTTAGCTTTCTTGTTTTAAGAACTTTTTAAATAATTGTTTTGTCTTGTTTTGAGATTTCTTATCAAGCTGAATTTTCTCACCCCATTGTTAGATAATTTTGTTTGATTATATTTTTGTTAATTTATTTATTTATTTTTGCATGTAGTATTTTTAGTGTAAATAGAAGGACTGTTTCCAGAGTATGCGGATGCTGCTGATGAGTTGGCATATCATAATATTATATGAACTAATATGAGTTGAATCATCTTGAATCATTAATGATTCATCGTTGAATCATTATTATTATTACCATCATTAGACAAGAATCCTAAAATGTTCTAAGTTGTTTTCTCTCTAGTAACCGGGTTTGGAATACATTTTAATGTTTTAAACATATTACAATTTAAAAAAATTTTTTTTTATTGTTGTACATTTTCTGCAGCCTTTCCTTCTGCAGAATTGGAGAGAAAGGCTGTGCTGCTCTGGCTTCAGCTCTGAGATCAAACCCCTCACACCTGAGAGAACTGAATCTGAACTATAATAATCCAGGAGACTCAGGAGTGAAGCTGCTCTCTGCTCTACTGGAGGATCCACACTGTAAACTGAAGAAACTACAGTGAGTTTTGCTTTCATAACATTTTCAAGTTTATTATTCTTACTTTAACATTTTTATTTTTTATATAAAAAATTTTTTCATTTAACTTGTCAATAGTTTTCATTGATAAATCAATAAATTGAACTCACACATCCATCACTTAATAAAGGAAAATACACTTTTCAAATCTGAGACATTTTACTGAACAGATGTACAGTAGTTGGATAGTGTTACACTGTATATTTCAGTAACAAATACATGACTATTAATGACTGATTTTACCTGTTTTTCTCCTTCTGTCTGCAGACTGTGTAACTGCAGTATTGGACAGAAAGGCTGTGCTGCTCTGGCTTCAGCTCTGAGATCAAACCCCTCACACCTGAGAGAACTGGATCTGAACTATAATAATCCAGGAGACTCAGGAGTGAAGCTGCTCTCTGCTCTACTGGAGGATCCACACTGTAAACTGGAGAAACTACTGTGAGTGTTGCTTTTGTTATGATTGTCATCCTGTACTTTTATTGACTCCCAATGAATGTCACTCACAAAATATCTGGTGGTTTGATCTTTTAATGTCTGTGAACTGAGAACACATTAATGTAAAAAAATGCATTAAATGAGAAAAACAGCAGACGTTAACTGAAAAAGAAAAACATAAAATGAATTGTCACTCTCCGTAAATCTCACTTATTGCACTAGTGCTTGGAAACAGTGTTTCAGAGCATTGCTTTGAAATAGAGCTGTCACGTGACCTGTGGGAGCGAAGCTTTGTTACCTCACTAACACGTCACGACGGACTCACAGAGCGCAGGGATTTAGCCGTCCCATAGCAGGGGCGTAGCCAGATTTTTGTTTTTGATGCGGCCCAATTGTTGACTTTGGGGGTGCGTTGCGATCGTCTTCTGAGGCTTGACGATATGTGCTTTCACTTTCATTTTCAAAGTCGCCATTTTAACCAATTGAAAATCTGAGGGGGCCGGACATGTAAATGAGGGGGCCCAGGCCCCCCCCCGTGGCTACGCCACTGTCCCATAGTGCACGGAAGTTGAGTACACTTAACTTAATACATAAAATATGAAATATTGTGTATAAAGGATGCAAAAAACATGTCAATGGATTGCACCAGCAAAACTGTTGATTTCACACTGAAATTGTTACTGCTGCATGAAGATTAGAAAAAAATTTATTACTCTCCTTATTGTACTTGTGCATGAATTATATTAAATATAATAATATTTAATTATTTTTATCAGATGATGGGTGGGTGTTTGCGGTGTAGAAAAAAATATTGATCGATAAGCGAATATTCTCAAGGAAGCTTGTATTAATGAATGCACACGAGGGGGAAGTCAGATTTCGGTACAACATTTAATGGTGAAATTGCCCAGCTGTTCAATTCAGACACAGAAGATGATGACTTTGATGGATTTAGATGGATGATTAAAATATAATGTGAGTATGTGAGCATAATGTATTGTTAAATAGTAGAATAAAGTTCAACTAAACTTACTGTTTGGCTTCCGTTACCTTTTTTTGGAGACTGTATGTTTTAACATGCACTTTATAATACTAAGTATGAGTTAAGTACAGAAATAGACCCGTAATTGAGACTGCGCCTTATAATCCTTTTGCCTTATGGTGTGGAAAATACAGTAAGTGCATTTGTAATTGTGTATTTGTTTTGTTTTTTGTTTGTTTGTTTGTTTTTTACCAATATGCATATTTGTGTTGTTTAGTAAGGAGCACACGAGCGCGCACACACACACACACACACGCACACACACACGCAAAAAGTTGCATAATACAATTAAACTTCTTAAATATACAAATAAATCTTCCCAAATGAACAAAACATCTGAATGACACAGTTGGTGTAGGAGTTTGTGTTGAGCACCAGATGGCAGAGTAGAGCACTGTGTCAAAAGCTTGGAAGCACCAACACAGATTCATGTAAAAGCTTCACTGCTTCAGAAGTGTGTTTGGCACATCCCTAGCTTGCACTTAATAACCTCAAATTAAATGCACTTTCACATTTTTTAACCTTAACAAGAGAGAGGAAAAACGCGCTCACCTGCAGCAGTATCAGCTATTTTCTGCTGAACTACGGTGCGCGATAATGGACAAAATAACTAATGTCTGCTATTAAACAACCACTAAAACACCTTCAATTTGCATTGAAACCCTAATTTCATGTAATTATACAACATGAATACATTCAGAATTAAATGTTTGTTTTAACTCTGTTACACATTCATAACATTTTCAAGATTATTATTCTTACTTTTTTCTTTAATTTATACAGTATTTATATTTACAATAATTTGTTCATTTAACTTGTCAATAATTATGGCTGATAAATCATTAAATTAAACTCACACATCCATCACTTTATAAAGAAATACACACTTCAAATCTGAGACATTTTACTGAACAGATGTACAGTAGTTGGATAGTGTTACACTGTATGTTTCAGTAACAAACACATGACTATTAATGACTGATTTTACTGTTTTTCTCCTTCTGTCTGCAGACTGTGGAACTGCAGTATTGGAGAGAAAGGCTGTGCTGACCTGGCTTCAGCTCTGAGATCAAACCCCTCACACCTGAGAGAACTGGATCTGAGATCTAATAAACCAGGAGACTCAGGAGTGAAGCTGCTCTCTGCTCTACTGGAGGATCCACACTGTAAACTGGAGAAACTACTGTGAGTGTTGCTTTCATACCATTTTTGAAGTGTGTGAAATACTTTTCAGTATTTAGTATTACTTAGTAGTACTTGTAAGTTTATTAACTGTGTAAAATTATTTGCACCTCTTGTCTCTCCAATGTCTCTCCAATGTATTTGTATACTCTCCACAGTATTTAACTGCTGTCACTCATGGTGGAACTCCAGGAGCTTCAAACTGCTGAATCCTGAACATGGTCACCTAAGATGGACACCTGGACAAATGCTAATAGTGATCCAACAGATTTATAAGTGGGGAGTTTCTGGTATTCATTTGTGCACAGATAGTAACCTGAACATGCAGTCTGAGAAAACAAAAGCAGGACATTTTGCTGTCATGTTTTGTTTCCATATGAGGAAAGGGTCAGTGCAAACATCGATAAAACATTTCTGTCCTGATGGAAGTGGCCATCCCCATCCATAAAGTATGAGGGATCATTGAATGGTTTGAAGAGGATCAAAAAGACTTTGCAGTCACCATATCTCAACCTATTGAACAGACAGCTATGGGAGATTCTGGACTGATGTGTTAAACTGCACCACTATCAACAAAACGGCAAGTGAGGGAATATCTTTTGTAAGAACTGCTCCGTCCCAGTGTATTTCCAGAGACTCGTTGAAGCTGTTCTGGCAGCACATGGTGGCCGAACACGTCACTAAAACATTACAGTGTTTTTACCTCTAATTTTTCACCCATCTATAGTTAATTTCTGAACAGAAGGTACGGGAAACAACAAATAAAACTTCACAGTCTATCTCTCTAGATATACTTTTTTAACATGATTGAAGAAATTGTTTATTTTATCCTAACATTAGTTTAATCTCTGTAATTATTTTGAATATTTTAATGTATGCTGTTTTATGTATTTTGTTTTACATATTGTAAATTTCCAGTCGGCAGTTCAGCTTTAAATAATTTGGCAGTTCAGTTGTATGTTGTTTGCCAAGCCAATAAACCACAATAAACTAAGCAGTAAAATATGAAAGAGAGAGAAAGAATTTAGCATCTGACATGCAGTGAAACTTGGCAAAGAGGATGTCAGCAATTCAGCTGTTAAGCTATTATTTTTATTTTGAAATCCTCCATTCTGTATATTGCAGATATTGTGGATATTAAGTTGAATTTGGATGTAACCTCAAGATGTTTAGACTTTTAAATTACAGACAAGAGGGTTGAACTGGGTTTCACTCACACACACACACACACACACGCGTGCGCAAAATGTCTTGTTCCCTGTCAAGGGAACTCAACACTGCGTCGACAACGCATATGGGAACACATTAGTGTAATTGTCTCTTGAAGCGCAATTGAAACCAGGTGTGCGAGTGCACGTAGCCGAGTGTGACGTCATGAGCCAGGAGTATAACTGCACGCAGCAGACTAGCAGCCTCAGCTTAGTGTCTTCAACAGCGCTCGAAGCTAACGTGTGTTTGAGTTGCTCTGCTGGCTGTAAGTCGATATATTTCACTTACCTCTGAAGAAATGGCGGATTCACAGTCTTTCAGGCGTTGTGTCACTCCTTGCCCGCGTTTTATCACGGGTAAGGACACACACGCTCTCTGTGTGTTTTGTTTGGGCGAGGCTCATGCACGCTCAGCGCTCGAGGGCACTGAGTGTGCAGAGTGTTTGCAGCTGCCGCTGCGCACTCTTCGCTCACGCCTGGCAGTCTTCGAGGGGACTGCTCAGGCTCGCGTTCCTCGTGGGTCTGGTCCCGCTGCAGCTGAGGCTCAGCGACGGCTGCACTCATGGGGATCGCAGTTGGATTTAGCAGCGGGGTCGGAGACGGGCGAGCCCTTTTCTCCTCCCTTACCTGCTGAATCCGCGCTCACTCAGGATTCGGAAGCGCACCATGCGGTGATTACTTCCGACCTGGGTGATGACGCTCTGCTGAACCTCTGTAGTTCCGAGGAATTAGAGGTGGACGTAGTCAGCATTGATGTGGATGAAGCTGAACCGCCATCAGCTTCACCCGCGTTTGAGGAGCTGCTTGAGGTTGTCACTCGGGCAACGGCGAGGCTTGGTCTCGAGTGGCCAGCTGAGCCCAGGGACGCTCGTCCTCAGAGTCGGTTAGACGAGCGTTACCTGCCTGCTCGAGTGCAACCTCAGCGCCGGGGTTTGCCGTTTTTCCCGGATCTCCACACCGAGGTGTCGAGGTCTTGGAAGCGGCCCGCCTCCCATAGGGTACATAGCAGCGTCTCTGCTAACTATGCTACCATTATGGGAGCCAAAGAGCGCGGCTATGGGGCGATGCCTAGAGTGGAGGAGGCGCTGACTAACTACCTCGCCCCCCATTCATCGCCGCCCCTTAAAACCCAGACGCTGCCCACCAAACCCCTCCGGGTTACTTCCACCATGGTGGGCAGTGCATACTCCGCGGCTGGTCAGGCTGCAGCATGTTTGCATACGTCTTCACTGCTGCAGGCCTACCAGGCGGAGCTGCTCGCAGACCTCGATGAGGGCGGGGGAATCGGCCCTGAGGCAGTAGCCGAGCTGCGCAGGGCCACCGATCTTTCTCTGAGGGCTGCTAGGGAAACGGCCGGTTCTATCGGTCGCTCCATGGCAGCCCTGGTGGCCACAGAGAGACATCTCTGGCTTAACCTGACTTCTCTCAGAGAAAAAGATAAGAATGTTCTCATCGACGCTCCTCTTACGCCTCCTGGTCTCTTCGGCGACGCCGTCAAGATGGCCGTCGAGAGATTTCAGGAGGCTGCTAAGCTGGAAGTAGCGTTTCGGAAGATTCTTCCCCGCCGCTCTCGGGCAGCTGGGCCTGCGAGCCAGCCGCAGCCCAGCAGCAGCTCCTCACACCGCGCTGCTCGTCACGCTCCTCTCGGGCCGTGCTGGGCAGGTTGCCCCCTCTGAGGAGGGTCCTAGAGCATCCGCCCCGGCGGCTCTCTGGTTTCGGCCGGGGCCCCGGGGTGGCAAAATATTTATGTCCAGAGGTCGGTCTCGAGAGACTGATACACTTAGTAGATTTCCTGGCGGCGTGGCAGCGCCTCCCAGGTATCTCTCGATGGGTCCTGCGTACCGTATCAGAAGGATACGCTGTTCAGTTCCGGGTTCATCCTCCCGGCTTCGCGGGTGTGTTACCAACAGTGGTGAACCCCGAGCAGGCTCTGGTCATCGAACAAGAAGTAGACTCACTGCTGAGGAAAGAGGCCATAGAATATGTACCCCTCTCAGCCAGAGAATCAGGTTTCTACAGCCGGTACTTCATAGTTCCCAAGAAGGATGGAGGCTTACGCCCTATCTTAGATCTTCGCACGATTCTGTCAGGCGACTGAAAATCAGAATGTTTACTCTGAAGCAGATCGTAGTTCAAATCAGGTCCGAGGACTGGTTTGTCTCGATAGATCTCAAAGACGCGTATTTCCATGTCTCCATCCTTCCTCAGCATCGGAAGTTCCTCAGATTCGCCTTCGGGGGGAAGGCTTATCAGTATCGGGTTCTTCCGTTCGGCCTGGCTTTGTCTCCTCGCACTTTCACCAAGTGCGTGGATGCAGCTCTAGCTCCGCTCCGATCCCGAGGGATCCGGATCTTGAATTACATCGACGACTGGCTCATTTTGGCCCAGTCTCGAGATTTGGCGGTTCAGCATCGAGATGTCGTTCTCGCGCATATGAAGGAGCTCGGGCTGAGACTAAACGCCCAAAAGAGTGTACTCTGGCCGAGGCAGAGCACTACTGTCCTAGGCGTTGTATGGGATTCTGTGTCAATGTCAGCACGGCTCTCCCCCGTGCGCATTACATCAATCCTATCTTCAGTCAACGACATAAAGCTAGTCCAGCTGGTCACTGTCAGACATTTCCAGAGAGTTCTGGGGCTCATGGCAGCAGCCTCTTGCGTGATACCGCTAGGTTTGCTTCACATGAGACGTCTACAGTGGTGGCTCAAGACCAGGGGGTTTTCCCCGAGGGGGAACCCTTCCCGCCTGATCAAGGTTTCAAGGCGCTGCCTGCGAGCTTTGAGTCAGTGGAAGAATATCTGGTTTCTTGCCCAAGGACCCGTACTGGGACCAGTCTGTCACCGCGTGATGCTGTCGACAGACGCCTCCCGCTCGGGTTGGGGGGCGGTCCTGAGGGACCGCTCAGCTCAAGGTTTATGGAACGAGGCCTGCCTCTCTCTGCAAATCAATGCGTTAGAGATGTTGGCAGTTTGGAAGGCGCTTCAAGCCTTTCTCCCAGACCTCCGGGGCCACCATGTGTTAGTCCAGTCCGACAACATGGCGGTGGTATCCTACATAAACCATCAGGGGGGTCTCCGCTCCCTTCGGCTTTCCAAGCTGGCCGGGCGGATCCTCCTCTGGGCTCGGAACAAACTTTGCTCCCTTCGGGCAGTTTATATTCCGGGATCCCAGAACACGGAAGCAGACTTCCTGTCGAGGCAGGGGCCGAGGCCCGGGGAATGGATGCTCCACACCGAGGTGGTGGAGCAGATATGGGAGAAATTCGGTCGAGCCCAGGTGGACCTCTTTGCGTCCCACGAGGCGACCCACTGCCCTCTGTGGTACTCCCTCTCTCCTCCAGCTCCGTTGGGACTGGACGCGATGCAACAGGAGTGGCCGAGGCTACCCCTGTACGCCTTTCCCCCAGTAGCTCTGCTCCCGGGGGTTCTAGAGAAAGTTCGCCAGGACAGGGTCCGTCTCACCTTAGTTGCCCCGCGGTGGCCGGGCAGGGTGTGGTTCTCGGACTTGGTGTCCCTCCTAGACGGCACTCCTTGGAGGATTCGGGGTTCGAGTCTGGCTCGCGGTTCTGCCCGATGTCCTTCGCTTTGCATCTGATCTCGTGTCGTGGCTGATGTTGGCATCCATCGAGAGCGGGTTAAAGTCCCTCCCCGCCGGATGATGGACGCCGAATGGAGCCAATCTTCTTCTTCAGGACATGTATGTGGCTTTTATAGACATGCCTTAGAAAAAACATTAACAGTTAGAGATGCACGATGTATCGACCGATAAATGTTCATTTTTTATGTTAAATATTATGGTAAATATTGACAAAAAGCAATAGATAATGTTTATACGAGGAGACGTTTAAGGAAAAGAGCAGATTGATAATCAATAACTAGACTGTTGACTGGGAATGGTCATATTTTCACATTAAGTTCAAGTTTGGTTTATTTCTAGAGCACATTTAAAAATGGCCAAAGGCCAACCAAAGTGCTGTACAACAGGTTGAAGAAAAGTGTACATAAAGTATAAAAGAAACAATGAAAACAAAGTGACTAAATCTCTTTGCCTCTGCTTCTATGTACACATCTACATATCCACTTTAATATGCATCCATACATACACACACATACACACACATACACTTCTACAACTATATGTAGATATATGCCCATACACACACATGTACATACGCATGATGTGTGTGATAATTACATACACGTATATGCATGAATACACATTATATAGACGTATATGGATATACACATGCAAACATAAATACACATACATAAATACCCTCAAATAACTACATATTATACACCAAATGCGAGGGAGAAAAGATGAGTTTTAAGGTACGATTTATTTTCACATGAAACAGAAGAACTGGAATGGGGGAAATCCTCCTATTCTAAATCATTTGTCAATAATATTTTGGACAGAATTTATTGTATCTGTGGAGGACAGAATGAAGTAGAGACTGCTTTCAGATCGATCTGCTCTCTAGCCTGACTCTACTTGAGGGAGACGCGTCTCAATTTCAGCAGAAATGATGTTAAATGACAATGTGATTGATTTGCGTTGATCTGAGCAGCTTGTGAAGAGAAATGAAAGAACTGCTGTTTATTTGTGCCAGTTTTCAAGAATACCAAGTATTCAAAATCTGCATTTTTGGGAAATTCCCAAGCGTTTCATTTGATGGGCTTAAACAGCTCGTCCTTTTACAGCAGATTTAGTTTTCAAACAACTGACGGTCGTGTCCTACATATAATACTCATTTACAATAAGTAGAGTACACTCATTCAATCCCACAATGCACCACAGTAACAAGTGTACCACTGATGTACTCTCACTGGTTAGAGAATACCCATAATGCACTGTGAGGGTCGAGCTCAATGAGTTCCAGAAGATGGAGCCGCAGGTAAAAGTATTTTGTTGCCGTCAAGCGCTGGTCTCACACCTGTAGAAGATGTATAGTGAGCTTTCACAGAAGTGAAGAGTGACAACTCTTTCTGTCATCCATCCCAGTTGTTTGTCCTTCAGTCAAGCAGGAGCCGATGGATGTTCCTGATGTAAAGAAGGCGGAGCCAATGTTCAGACTGCCGCCCCTGCCCGAACCGGATCTGCTGCCTGATTTGCTGGAGGTGTGGAATCACTGCAAAGAGGAGGAGCTTCTCTTCATGCAGCTTCCTGATTCGCTGCCAGGCCAGCCGCCCACAACGGACGTCCGGCCCACCAAAACAGAGGTGCAGTCCAGCGACGGACAGACCGTGATGCAGAAGACCGAGACTCACAGGTGCACAGCGGAGGGATTCAGGTCACGGGGTCACAGGGGTGTTTGCGTATGCTCATGTGTTTTGTTCTGTGTGTGTGTGTGTGTGTGTGTCAGGAGGAGTCTCCAGAGGAGAACAGCTGCTGTCTCAAGGATCTCCAGGAGGGTTTGGTGGGGAAAATGCTTGTGAGGAAGTCGGGGAAAGTGCAGCTTATTCTGGGAAACGTCACTCTGGATGTGGCGCTGGGAACCCCGTGTGGCTTCCTGCAGGTCAGTGACTTCACCACCGCGGCATTTAGCACCGCACAAAACATTTGTGAATAAAACGGCATTTTCATCCCATGTGTTCAAGAGAACAAAATCATCACTTCCTGAAAAGTTAGTGCAAAATTTCAGAGCGGCAGACGAAACGCAATGATCGCCGTCATGTTGTCTTGTGTTGGGATGCTGGTGTTTGGGAACATGATCATGTGAGACACTTCTGGAGGAATTAAACCACATCCCACACCATTCTGATCACACACTTTTTTTTTTAAATGCTTTATCAACCAATTGCACGTTCAAGGATAACATCCGTATTACATCAGAAGAGCATCACATGCTTCAATACTACAGGGATTACAAAAACAGAGTAAAGGGGGAAAAACAATAGAGCGGGAACATGAATATATACTTGAATATCAGTACATGTGCTGTTCATTTGGCATTTTCATATAAATATAAATTAATAAATAAATATAAATTGCAGTTGTTTTGATGATTTATTTTTATATTTTGACATCACATCTGTGCAGATTTGAGTGTGTTCAGGTCTGGGAGACAGACAGAGAGCAGGCATATAGACACTGTTTCTAAAAACAGAGGAATGGCCTTTTCTTAATGTAATGGCCATGTTGAGATAAAGCCGGCAAACACAGTTAAATAATTGACTTTCTAATAACAATCCATTGCAAAACCAGTTAATAAAGATTTATTCCTGTATAAAATATTGCTGTTATTCTGAATAAAAATTATCTGAGGAGAAAACTTATGCTTGTAAACACAGCAAGTGCTTGATAGAACTGAGAAATCTTGAGCATTAAAATAAATTCTGTTTCCCAACTGATGCAAAATTACAAAAAAAAATGCACAATTACATTCTAAACAGAACGTGGGTTTTGAAAATATAGTCTAAGCCAATTTATTTTAAAAGTATTGCTTAGAGCACCTTTATCATATGAATTTAATTTGACTGATTCTTAATGTATTTTTTCCATACAAATTTACCTTACATTTTGTCAATTGATGTAAATGTTTGTCAAAGTAAAGTGACTGAGCAGAATACACTAAACGAGAAATGCCTTCTGCGTTTGTGAGAACAATTCAGCACCTTTTCAATAATTTGCACAAAATTGGACGGCACCCTTTGGACGGCATCTTTAATTCTTTTAACTCCAATGACAGACTTTAACTCGGGCGTTTCAGAACCAGCATTAGAGATCCAATCACAGCCTCCAATTCAGCGCATAAGCTTTTAATGCACCCATTTATTACGTCATTATGTCCTACTGACGCACAGAACCAAAAAAAACCTTTTGCACACTACTGTATATAGTTTATTTAAAAGTTGATACGAGACACTTGAGATAGTTTTACTAACTAAATATCCCAGCACTCACTGGTTCATCTGGATCGCGCTCACTTTATGTCTGGAGTAAAACAATCGCCCTCATGCTTCGATGCAGGACAGAAATTGTGAGGAGAGTCCATATGTTTGCAGTCCAAACTACAGCGCTTTCACAATTATCCTCTCAAAAAGCTTAAGGAAGTAGTAGAGAGGAAAAGGAAAAGAAGCATTTAAGGCTGCTGGTGGGGAATCACTGCCAACTGCTGGGGTGAAGATGGCATGACAGTATTTATAAACCCAAACAATGAAAGACCATATAAACACATGAGCAGCAAAGCTCTGAATCTGTGCACACAATCAGCTTCTCTATCTGTCTGATTGCATGCTTTTCCGATTGTGTTGTAGGAGCTGGTGTCGGTGAACACCGAGGGCAGACGGGGAGACATGTCTGTGCTGGGACACGTTAAACACAAGCTGGTTTGTTCGCCGGACTTCCAGGCTCTTCTGGACAACAGAGTTTGAGGAATCGCCGGGATTTCCTCCAATGCTGTACGAGGAAATGTTCCTATGGAGAACTAACAAATTATTTATGTGCAAGGAAATATATTTAGAAGAATTTAAGAGTGAGACACTATTATACATGTAAATAATGTGGGTTAGAATAATTATACATTTATAAAAAAAATCTGCGTTTGGGTTTGAAACTTTAAGTTAATAAAAAAAATTGCCAAAAATACCTTTTCTTTGTCTTTTAAAATTATTTACTGGTGGAAACTGTCAGAGAGACACCTTTCAAAAATGTTACTTTTTACAACAGGTAAGCTAACATCTGTATGCTTTTGTTAGGAAGCAGATGTTTTTGTGATCGTAAGTCATCCTAATTTTTATACGTTTTAGACCACAATTCCCTTTAAGTAATATTTGCAATATTTTGGCTCTTGATGAATGTTCATGTTAGGTTTTTAATCATCACTGTTTGGATTTAGAAATATAACACTCACTAATATTGCCTGTATTTCTGACTCTTATTGGTTATTGTTTATCCATAAGCTATTTTGGTCTTTAGAGCACAATGTGCTCTTTGTTATAATTTGGTAAACTATGGTAAAGTGTAGCGTTTGCATAAAATACACCGTAATTATACAGATATTAACAATTTAAGCCACACACAGGTTGAAGTTTATATAGTACGATGGGGTTGGTATGCGTAGCTACAATATATGGCACAAGATATATTCATATACTGTATCACTAACTGTAAGCACCTTTGATTTGATACAATCCATAATTCCAATTAATGATTTAGCATAAGAAATGTAATTAAATGGAATCTAAGAGCAGAACTCAGAAATGTGTTCTAGATAACACTTTATTATTTTAGGGTGATGTAGTTACACGTTATTGCATCTACTTAAGTAACAAAAGTGACTAAACCAAAATTCCAGTGCTTTCTGAGCAACCAATAAGAAGCCTGGACTGGTCAGCCCAGCTCACAGGAAAAGCATATGGAAAACAGTTACAGCTCATCTGAAAGATGGCCTTCAGGGAATTGACCAGAGCTCATAACCCTCATTGTAAATGCAAACTTTGGTGCTTCCCGTTCACACTCTACCAACGCGTGATGTGCCACTGAAGATGTGTGAAACAGTGGCAAGGCTGGATGCAGGGAAGACAAGGTTTTGGCTGAGATGAGGTCAAAAGTATCTATAAAGGAGTGGATAAAGCTAACTGTTACAGAAGTGACAACATTGGAAGAGGAAAGACTTCTGTTGACAAAGGTCAACAAGGCCAGTGGACAAACTGGGCCAACATCCTGTCATGGTCAGTTAGTTGGAGCCAGGATAAGTTTCTGGAGCCATTTACGATACACTTCCTAGCCCAGTCAACCTGGCACATTGGTTTGGGCAGAAGATATCTGCAGCTTGTGAGAAGCGGCTCAGGAAACCCTCCATCATGATCTGTGTGGGTGCAGAACTGCTACAGGTGCCGCCATGACCAAGTGCTAAGGAAGTTGGCAGAATGCACAGAAAGAGCAACGGCAATGGCAAACATGAGGCCTAAGAGTCAGCCTGTCCAATTTGTGAGAGCAGGGCAATTATAAATAATGCTGGAATGCCCTATTAAGCACAAAGCATCGATCCTGGCCAGTGGCAAGGACTGGTCATTACCAGCAGAACTGCACAGGCAGCTGCAGATCCCCTCTTCTGTCATGCAAACCACACTAATGCTTTTGGAGCTTGTGTTGTGGAGTGAGACAAGTAAACGGGTGGTGTTTGTGAAACTGACAGGGCCCTGGGAGGAAGCAGTGCAGGCATAGGCGGAGTTTCACTTTTGTGCTTGGGGGGGCACCTACCAGGCCAGCAGACCAAGAGCTCAGATTTTTTTTTATATCATATTTATATATCATTCATTCTACATATAAAATACATTTACAATGACTTTATACCAGTGCTTCTCAATTATTTTCTGTCACGCCCCCCTAGGAAGAGGTAAAAATTTCGCGCGCCCCCCTCCCCCCGTTTTGGAACTTTCGCCTTATTGTTTCCATGGCAACGCGTCATGCTTGTCACCTGACATACCGCAGTCACAAAAAGCCTGTATAATAGATAATTCAAAATAGTCACAAACTTGTTGAAACCTAAAATAAATCTTATGTGGTTGAAAACACTGAATTGTTGTGATAAGTTACACTCTCTGAGTGCGTCTTTTTTGGATCAGTGCCAGATATCGCGTGAAAACACGTGTGAATTTAGTGGTTGATCACGTGACACATATGAACACCGGTGTGATCGTACACGTCAAAGGATGAGGAGACGGTTATCTGAACTTCATATCTGCTGCTCTTGTTCAGTGCAAGAAAACCTACTCCCTGGCAAAAAAAAAAAGCATGTACCCCAGGGTACCCCCCCCCCCCCCCCCCCCCCCGCTTTATACAAAGAATAGCGAATAGAACAGACTCTTTATAGTTGCTGTTTTGTTTTGCATCGGCAGTGATAGGGTTAACACGGGGAGTTCAGAAGAGCGTCGAAAAAAGCGAGTCTGTTAGACGGGTGCACTTGTTACAGTGTGTTCTTCGTTCCGATTAAAGTTCATAAACAGATCCTCCCTTGACCTGTCATAGAACTACTTCAGACATTACAATATCTTAGCTACTGCAGAAGAAGCCGCCTCTTTTTCCGAGATGCGTAGATGTCCACTGTCTTCTCTTCTGATAGATTTGACACTTTTAGTAGTGGATTTATTAAAAAAACGACGAATGTCCATTTTGTTTATTCAGCGTGAGAGGAGCGTCCACTCACATACCGCGATACTTTGAGATTCGCAAATCGCGGGAGAATGTAATAAAGCTACAGTGATAAAAAATTTAATACAGTAATTAAAAATTAATTAGCCATATCTTACTCATTCTATACACAGAACTAATAAGATAAGACAAATAAAACGAGAAAATATGAATTCTGTAATAACAAAAAAATATTCAAAGCACAAGGCAGGCATTAATTGACTCTGGTCTGGGGGGGCAGTGCCCCCCCCAGCCCCCCCAAACTCCGCCTATGAGTGCAGGTGGCATTCGAGCAGAAAAAGGTATGCCCACCTGGTAGTGGAATGCCAGGGAAGGAGCTGGCAGATGTCCCTGCCCGCTGCCCAATCACCTGGAGATGTTCTGGGTCTAAAGGGGCGCGACATCGGTGAAGGGTGAACCCCAGCTGATGGCAGTGTGACACAAGGTAAGTCAGGCGGTAATGATAAATGTGGAAATAAAACAATGAAAAAATAAATGTGAAAAAATACAATTGCACATCATTTTTCATGTAATTTACAAGATTTGTGTTTCTCCAGGGGTTGTTTGCTATGAATTAATCTTCTCTCTCTGTAAGTGTGTGACTAGTCACACACACGCACACACAATTATTATAAATTTAAGGGCTTCATTTAAACTTTAAACTCAAACTGAATAATAATAATTTCATGAAATAATAGAAAATGAGCTTTTTTCCTATAACGAGATGACGTATAGCCCTATGGAAATTTAAAACAGGAAGAATAGAAAATATTTGGTAACCTTAAAAGGGTTCAAAAATCAGGCTTTTGCAGTGAATCACAATTACAGTGCGTGAAAAACACTTGTTGTGAGAAACGTTTAGGAAAATACAAGTTCCTTAAACCTTCAGGAACTTGTGGTCTGAATGCGGCTGATGTATTTCTCGAGCTGTGTTTTCCAAAACAAACTGCTATGAGCGGTATTTACTGGCAAACCCTCATTTGTTTTGCTTCCTCCATAAAGTACAATCTCCTCCCATCTCATGACTTCTCTGACTTTCGTTTTCGCTCATTATATGACACAGAGCGCACACGATGTCGGCTGGTTTGGAGGCGCCGGCGGTTCCGATGGGGTTCATCGCGCTCGTGTGCGCATGCGCGAGCGTCCTCGTACTGTGTAACGCGGTTCCGTTACAACGCCTGAGAAACGAGCCTGAGAACAACAGACCGATCATCGGTAAAGCTCTTACTGCTCAAACACATGTAGTAAAGCATTGAGGAAAACTGTGATTTCAATAGTTTAACCTTAATCTCTCTTATAACATCTTTAAACTTCGTCTGTAGGGATTCTGACGCAAGAGATTGACAATGAGCCTATGAAACAATTTGGAAAGACCTACATCCCTTCATCATATGTGAAGTACATCGAATCCGGTGGGGCGAGAGTTGCGCCAATCAGGTGAGACTAGTTCTGTTTGCAAACATTGATTTGATTCATGTGAACAACCGATTCATTGATCATTACAGCAAAGTGTTCCCTTGTAACAAAAAGAAGTACACTGTAGCATACTTTTAAAAAGAGATATAAAAGAATACTCAACTGGATGTAATGTTTCTGGACACTTAATGGTATTTAACTTGCAACTAAATAAAATATATTATTGTTAAATAATTATATAACTTTTGCGTTAGTTATCTCTGTAAAGCTGCTTTGAAACAATCTCTATTGAAAAAACGCTATATAAATAAAGCTGACTTGTCCTCAAATATTAAATGCAGTGAGTTGAACTTAAGAGTGTGTTTTCAACCTTTTTAAGTACTTATCTTAATGACATTAATGATCATTAAGATATACATATATATATATATATATATATATATATATATATATATATATACGTTAAAGATTTGAATACAGTACTAGATTAAATTCGATAGATTTAAGCACTTCTCTCTTTCTCAAGGGATCTCTATGCCATTTATGTTCATTATTTAGTCAGGAAATAATATACCAAATATGAACATACAGAAGAGTGTGACTGATTTATTAAACAATTCAGCCATAAATCAATAACGCAAACTGTATATTAAAATAGAATCCCACATTATCGAATTTAATGAAATGAAATCAGCAAATCGGTGTCCAAAGTGGCTTTAAACAATTGTACTAATAAACATTTTCTGTTACAGGCTAAACCAGAGTTTTGCAGAACATGAAAAAATCTTCAAGTCAATAAATGGGTATGTTCTCATCTTTCTCACGGTGTTCTCAAACTAAACTCAGAAAAAGGCTATCGCATCCAGAGTTCCTCATCGCTATGATGGCGTTTCATGATCGTTATGTTCTCAAGATTTAGGCCGTTAGATACATTTAGAAAAGCATGTATTATAGCACTGAATAGATGATTCATTGCAGTAACCCAGATTTAATTCAATCTAACAGTCTATAATTGGTTCTGAATGTGTATCTGTGCAGACCAAATTTTATTCGCCACGTCTGAACGAAGCGTACAGGAAGTAAATAACAGAAAAAATAGGGCTTTCTTGTGTCTTAAACAGTAGAGCGTGGCACTTGCAACATCAAGGTCATGGGTTTTATTCCCAGGGAAAGCAAGAACTGATTAGAATGTCAATGTGTTTCTTGAATGCAATGATAAAAGTGTCTGATAAATGCATGAATGAACAAAAGCGTAACTTTTCCTTCTGACAATCAGTCTTGTCCTCATTGGCGGCTCTGTGAACCTGCAGACGTCTGACTTTGCCCACACAGCTGGGATTTACTTCAGACTTGCCCTTAAGGTCAGCGAAGTACTGTGTATGCCGTGTCTGTAAGTCAATGTGAGATGCTCTTCATGTCTCTTGAACAATTAGTTATTACTGTCTTTACTTCAATAGTGTTCCTGATTCTTTAGCATCATCTTACGAACTAAAATGAAGGAAATGAGCTGCTACTGATGTGTTTTTGTGCTGTTCTCAGGCACACGATGAGGGCGAGTACTTTCCCATCTGGGGAACATGCCTGGGATTTCAGCTGCTCACTGTTCTGGTGGCCGGAGAAAACCTGCTGAGTGAGACTACAGCTGAGAATGTCGCTTATCCACTGAACTTCAGCTCAGGTGCTCACACACACAACAGTCGTGAGGCCCGTTCACACAGAGGATCTATAACGTCAATATAAAAGAACAGCAGAGTTCACACCAGAACTGTAATGATAACAGCACAGAGGAATGAAATCATTGGCCAATTTCAGAAAGATTTTATCCAGCTGATGAACGATTAAAACAATTACAGCCAATCAGAATGCATTCAGCTTACGAGAACTCAAACATTCGCAGTGGCAGACGACAAACCTGCAACACACGCTTAGAATAAACAAATCAAATAGTTATCGTTATATTCATTGTTTTTGGTGTGAATGGACCTTTAGTTTTATACCCACAGTTGGTTTTGATGCATTTATTTACAAACTTTGATTTTGTATGTGATTAATTGAGCACTAGAATATATGAATATATAAATGTAATGGTTACTGTATCCACTAACAGAGGCTTCATCCAGCCGGATGTTTGCTGCTGTTCCTCCTGACCTCCGTAAAGCGTTGTCTCACGAGCCGCTCACTGCAAACTTCCACCACTACGGCGTGACTAAAGACGTGCGTCTTTTATTAACACACTTTATATGTTCATGAAAATCATTCTGATCAGAATAACAAACAGCGAGTAATGAGCTCTTCCTCTTTCTCAGGCGTTCATGGGTAATGAGAAACTGAAAGACTTTTTTTCAGTGCTATCCACAAACGTAGCGCAAAACGGCTTTGAGTTTGTTTCCACCATGGAAGGTAAAAACAAAACATTTTTTACCAGTCTCCATATACAAGCAGCCATGCACCGTGTGAATGAAACGTGTGATCCTCAGGCAGGAAATACCCTTTCTATGGGGTCCAGTGGCACCCAGAGGTGAACCGCTTTCAGTGGAAGCCTCAGTACAACTTCCCTCATTCCAGCAATGCCGTGCGCATCTCATCCCTGCTGGCTGAGTTCTTTGTAAATGAGGGTAATTACAGAATCTCAGTTTGTTGCGATGTTCCTCGTTTGATGAACAAATGCAGTGCTAAATGAACAAATGCATGTGTCTGTTTTCAGGAAGGAGAAGCACCCATCACTTCAGTAAAGCAGCAGAAGAGAGCCGCGCGCTGATATACAACTACAATCCTGTTTACGTGGCAAACATCTCTGCATATGAACAGTCTTATTTCTTCTGAGCGACACATAATACTGGAGGATGCTGAGAAAGAAAACCCTTCTTAAGACATTTCAGACAGACAAATGTACTGTAATAATCACAAACCTCATATTTAAAGATATGATGTTTTTAACAGACAGACAAACTAAATCAGTGTTTTCTTGAATTATTTTGTGATTTATTATTACGTATGTCATGCCTTTAATGAATGTTATTTTATATGTGAATTGCTAAAACTTCCTGGTTTTGGTATTTCCATCTTGGGCATTTCTGATTAACTGTTCTGTCATTCTGTACTCGCTGTAGATTGACACAAAACCATCAATGGTTGATCTTTAAATGTTGTATTCATATTTTAATGCAGTTATAACATTTACCTAATTTGTCAATAAAGCAGTTGTATTGATTGCAATAAAGAATTGAAGCTAATGGGAATGTTGGAATAAGAAACAATGCACTTCTAACACTTCCCAAACCATTCTCTATTCATCATTTTGAGATTGTCCTCCATTTGATGAAGATGTAGGAAAACATTTTACACATATGGAAAACATATCCAACATTTGATGCAGTAGAAGGGCAATTATTGGCTCATATTTCAGCAAAAAATACATCATTCTTACTGAAGTGCACAAAAAAATCTTTAGTTTACAGCGTTGATGCATTGTTTTCCACACAAAAGTGTGAATTGAATTTTGCTGAGGAGGAAGACTAAGAGACGCATCTTTTTTATCTTACGTATCTATAACAAAATTAATGCAAGGCTGGACTACATAAGTTTAAGTGACATGTGAAGGCCAAGTATCGTAACTCACACTTGAAAATTGTCCTCTGTATATAAGTCATCCAGGTTAGTGCACACATTAGGAGCAGTGAGTAGTGACACACACACACACACACACACACACACACATTATGAGTAGTGATAATGAGCTTACAGCCTTTGGAAAACTGATCTACCATCACCAAGATGCACGTGTCCTTCTGATCGGTCATGAAGTCCACTCCAATGTGAGACCAGGGGCGATGGGGAACCGGTAGGGGAAGAAATTAACCTTCAGGCAGGTGGCGTGGTGTCTTGGTTGTGGCACAGACTGAGCATCCTTTGACATACCGGGAGAGATCCAGAGCCATACTGGGCCACCAATACAGTCCTTGGATTAGCGCAGTGGTTCTCAAATAGTGGGGGGCGCGCATGACCCTGGGGAACATGCTTTTTTTGTCAGGGAGTAGGTTTTCTTGCACTGAACAAGAGCAGCAGATATGAAGTTCAGATAACAAACCCTTCACCCGTTGATATGTACGATCACACCGGTGTTCATGTGTCACGTGATCAATCGTTAAATTCTGCTAAAATCGCTAAATTCTGCTAAATCGCTAAATTCGCTAAAATCACTAAATCTGGCACTGATCCAAAAAAGACGTGCTCAGAGAACTTGATCATTATAAAGGTTTTTAAGCGACAAACATTCACTTCCACATATCTGAGAATCTGATTACCAGGTAGTTGATGAGAGAGCCAACAAGTTGGTGACTATTTTGAATAAAAAAGAAAAAACTAAATAAATGTGAAACATCTATCAAACAGCGCTTTTTGTGACTGCGGTCTATCACGTGACAAGCATGACGCGTTGCCATGGAAACAATAAAGCGAAAGTTCCAAAATAGGGGGAGGGGGGGGCGCGCGAAATGTTTACTTCTTCCTAGGGGGGGCGCGACAGAAAATAATTGAGAAGCACTGGATTAGCGAGAGGGTTCGCTGGCTGCCTGGGTGTCCAGAGCTCGGACACGTGTGTGTGCTTGGTCCATGAGGAACAGGCGGAGACTGGATGGGACATAGATCCGTCCCTCAGGACCCCCCAGCAGAGCAAGTTCCTCGTGAGTTGCGTCGGCAATGAGTTGATTTGGGGACGACTGTATAGGACTCCCAATGATGGCCGGAGGGAGGATGGGTTCCCTCCAGCCAATATCTCCACTCTTCTAATGCCAACTTGATGGCTAGCAACTCACAATTACTGATGTCGCAGTTACGCTTCAGCGGGGTCAGCTTGGAGTAGTAGGCACATGAGTCTGGAGTCGCAGAGACTTACCCTGCCACTGGGACAGTACAGCTCCTACCCCGACACAGGAGGGGCACTTCTACCACGAAAGGAAGATCTGGGTCTGGATGAGGTAGGGTAAGAGCCGTACAGAAGGCTGACTTGAGTTGTTGAAAGGCCTTTGTGGCTTCCAGTGACCAGGACAGAGACTTGGCCCCTTTTTTGAGCAGTGCAGAGAGGGGTGCGGTGATGAAACTGAATCCGTATATGAATCTTCTGTAGAAGTTAGCAAATCAAAAGAAACGTTGCATCTTCTTAGCTGTGGTGGGCTGTGGCCAGCTCTGCACTGCTCTCACCTTTGCCTGGTCCATCTTGACGCCACTCTGGTCGATGATGTAACCAAGAAAGTGAGTTTGGTTGTGGTGGAACTCGCACTTCTCCAACTTTAGGAAGAGATGGTGTTCTTGGAGTCATAGAAAGACCTGGTGGTGGTCAAAAAAAAAAAAAAATATATATATATATATATACATATTCGCTGGAGCATTAGATAAACCGAAGGGTATTCGTAATGACCTGATGGAGTAACGAATGCCGTCTTCCACTTGTCTACTTTTCTGATACAGATGAGATTATACTCGCTGCGCAGGTCCAACTTCGTGAAGATGTAAGCTCCCCACCACGGTTCCAGAGCGGCAGGAACCAGGGGAAGAGGATATCAGATCTTGATGGTATGGGAGTTCAGATGTCGGTAGTCAATACAGGACTTGCCCATACAGAACAAGCTTGAAACGGCAGGGGAAGTGGATGGCTGAATGTATCCTTGATCTAGCGCCTCCCGGATGTACTCCTCTATGGCATGTTGGCCTATTGCTCTGGGATGGACAAGAGGTAGATCCGTCTACGAGGAAACGATGGCCCAGGCAGCAGGTCAATGGCACAGTCCCATGGTCAACGAGGGGCTAGTTGCCTGCTGAAAACATCCTGGAACGCCCGACAAACTGAGGGAATTTACTGCTGGGAAGCGGTAAATGGGCTCTCGATGGAAGTTGAAGCTACAGCAACTCGGTTAGTTTTCAGTGTCGGTAAATCTTTCTCACTTGTTTTAGTTATAGACAAAAGGCAGTTCTGCTTGCAGTAAAGACTCCACTGCAACACCTCGCCAGTTTTCCAGTTGATAGAGTGTATTGATAGCCACAGGCGTCACAGGACGAGGTCGGCAGTGGGTCCCTCTAGCACCAGCAAGGGAAGATGTTCCGGATGGAGGCTTCCGATCTGGAGGGTGAGTGGCACTGAGACGTAGTGAATGTACCTCCTTGTGGAGCTCTAGAGGAGCAGGCAGGAAATCCTCCTCTTCCTCTTCCGTCTCTAATTTCGCAGACAGAAAGGAGCGGGCTCAGGCGCTGACTGGTGTGGATGGATTTTGGAACGAGCTGGGGTTCTTGTGAGTGAACTGGTTGAGGATTAGGCGTATCGGTGGCTTCCTCGACTTTAAAGTCAGATTCATTGAGCCAAAGGATAAAGTTGATGTTCTCCATCAACAAAACCTCCTGTCTCCCAAGGGTCCGAATGACCTCTGCATCAAGCCCCACCTCGAAGAGCATGTTTAAGAATACATCGTCCCAACTCACCCGCTGGGAAAGCTCGATGAATTCTTCCATGTAGATCTCCAGGCGTCGACCATTTTGCCGGAGTGCCAGTAATTGGAGTTCTGCTTTTCGAGTTCTGCTAACATCCTTAAAGGCGACTATACCTTGGTCAGTCGTTCTGTCACACGAGGCAAGGATGAACTAAGGAGTGAACAAGGAGAACTAAATACATGTGTCGTAATGAACAAATGACAAACAGCTGAAAAGATTAGTGTCCATGGAAACAGATAAGTGACAGAAGGATCTAGAGCAAAGCAATGTGACAGGAAAAAGACAAAATTAGAGTCCTGGAAGCCAGTGCTCTGACACACATACAGTGGAGTTTGGTTATGTTGACGGCCTCGGGGGTTGCAAAAACAGCGTTGAGATAACCGTTTAGCGAGATAACCCGCAGCCAATATGGCGATTTATTTGATGAAGCGATCGGCATGCTATAAAAATGTACAAACACTGTATATGTTTGCTAACAACAAAAGGCATATGTGCGCCAACTAACAGCAGAGATTTACCAGAATACAATAAAAAACACCTTTGATTCTCGATACAAACCTTTAATTATATTCTCCAACATTGCAAACACAATTTCGCTCACAGCGTAAACAGTCTAATGTGCTTTTGTCAAAAAATTTGGCTTCGTCCCATCTTTTAACAACCTTCAATCAGTTCTTCAATCCGCAGCGGCGCTGAGCAGAGCTCACATTAGTCAAGTCAAGTCAAGTCACCTTTATTTATATAGCGCTTTTTACAATGTAGATTGTTTCAAAGCAGCTTTACAGGAAAAACAATATAAACAAAGTTTGTTTGGCTGAACAGAAGCCCCAAAAAAGCAGCTGAATCAATACAATTGATGAATTTTAAGTGTTAAGTTTCCCCAACTGAGCAAGCCATAGGCGACAGCGGCAAGGAACCAAAACTCCGGCAGGTGACGTAACGAATGAAGAATAGAATAGAGAAAAAACCTTGGGAGAAACCAGGCTCAGTCGGGGGACCAGTTCTCCTCTGGCCAACAGTCAAAGTCAAAGAAGTCAAAGAAGTTTATTTGTCATTACACATGCACAAGTACAGTATAACGAGATGACGTTGGAGCAAGCCCCGAGCCGCTGCCTATGCAGGCGCCGCCACACACCTCCAGAATACAATACAAGAATGCAGATAGCAAGCGTTACATGGCAACAGAACATGACGTACACGGTACACGTGGGCACATGTTGGGATTTTTTAAATGGATTGGGAGGGGTGGAGATAGATAGGGCAGAAAAGTAAAAAAAGAGTTCAGGCAGACGGTTGGATGTTTCTGTGAGAAAGTTGCAGATTGTGTTGAGATGTAGCCAAAGCTTCAGATGTGTTTTGAGCTCAGTCTGTTTTTTGTCCTTGAGGGAGATAATAGTATAGGAGATAGCAGACTGGCTGGAACAGGCTGGATTCCCAAACCGAGAGATAGGAACATATGACAGGATTTAATCCATTTTGATGATCTTCGGTAGTTTTTCCGGATCATAATCAATCAATCAGTTCTGGTCTCAGCACTCACTCGACCGGTCGATGCAGCCAAACAGCCAAACAGTGCATGATTATTATACAACAATTCAAGTCCAATATGAAGTCCAATTTGGTCCGGTTAGAGATGGGTTCATGATCGTCACAGGGGAGGGTCTAGTAGAGTCACGATCTCCGCAGACACTTCAGGGCAGTGCTGTGCTCGTGTCCAGGTCCTTCATCTGATCTGGATATGGCCCGGATCCAGCTGACCACGATAACCTCGGAATAAACAGAGACCAATATCAGCGTAGATGCCATTAGAACATAAGCAGGGTGTGTGTGATCAGCCAGCGGCGGCTTCCCGCACATGACTCATTTGCATGTGGAGAAGTGAAGATCTCCTGCTTTCCCTGCATCTGGGAGCGGCTGCTGCGCAGGACCGGGCCGCCTGTGAGTACTTTGGGATGGGGATGCGGCAACACTCGCTGCTCCTTGAGAAGAGTAAAAACGATACGTGCTTTCACTTCAGAGAGTCTCCAAAAGTCTCCAATAACTCCAGATAAAGTCGTTAAATTTGTCGCTAGTCGCTTTTTTGAAAATGTGGTCTGAATACTCGTTAAATATAGCGACAAAGGCACTAAGTTGGCAAAACTGTCCGCGGGTTCTTCTGCGGCTGCGCAGCCCCACTGGAGATTCACGTGCAACACAAACTCAGCGCATGTGCAGTGAACTAGGTACGGTCTTAGTAACGAGTTAACCATATGAAGTGGCGAAAATGTCCCTAATTTGTGCTCGAGATACTAGGATTTGGTGACATTAAAGAATCGATGTAACCGATGAGAAAATGCTTAGACAAACAGGGAGTTTGGCGGTTCCACTTCAAAAACTTCGACATAATAGTATTGGCGAGTTAACCGTGAGTCGAGATAAGTGAACTTCAGTGTACTTGCTTTTACATTGACATCATTGTTTGTCATACATTTTCTTTAAGCGTTCTCGTCTTTACCCGTACAGAGACACTTCTAGCTCAGCAAGAGTTGCCTGAATGAAATAGCCAACTAATATTTTCACTGAAACAATGTAGTAAAATAACTCTGACAAGAGTTAGAACTGAGTGACTACCGCATCAATGTCAACAATGTCATACATACAGGCATTTATATCAGTTTATTATTCATTTTTTATTAATTATTCGAATAATCGGTCAAATATCAGCTTTATGTTCAATTCTGACTGATTTAAATACTTATACTCTTTATCAGCACATTACAGACAAAGATGATAAAAGATTCTTGGACTTACCAGTTTCACCATGCTAACGGCTCCCGGTGATTGTCACAGCAACAAATGAGTTTAAAGTGTATGACATTCAAGTTTCAATGTTTAATTTGGAAACGTATATTTACGATCATTCTGATAAAGAACTACGTTTCACGGAATCGTCTGCAGGGTTTGTACAATATTTAACCGAGCATGTATTAACCATTGTGTGACTGCAAATTGTACTCAAGCCACACGCAATGCCCCACAGCATGGGCGATCACCATACAGTGACGTATGTGCTGACGTCATACGGGAACTATGTATTGTCAAACACATAGAACTCCGACTGTTCACTCAGCAACTTACTCGTGAATAATAACAACTCACGCACCGCAACTCCCGCTGTCAAAACCCCCGGTGGCCCTCTAGTGGCGACCACATGTAATTACCACAAATGTATGTAACACTACACCACATGTGGCAGCGCTACAAATGGAAATACAGTACTTAAGTTGGCTTGAGAAAGCCAACTTAGTGATATTGTATCTAAACTTATTATTATTTTTCTTCTTACCTAAAATTCTCAAAGAATCTCCTCCGAGCTTTAAAGCTACAACCACTAAACTCTGCTCAGACTTCAGACCTGTTCTGACTTGAGTTGCTATATCATTTCAGACTGATCAGACTTATGATTTTTGATAAAACTGAAGATTAAAATCATAAAATCTCCATAGACTTTCACTAATGAAGTGAAAACTGAATTTTAGATAGAGCGTCCACCCCATCTGGTGGTGACATCACAACATTACACCTGATATATAATACATTTCAATACAGCATGTCTGAACATGTCCATTCCAATGGACATGCTTCTTTTTTTTTAAATCCTGAAAAAAACTTGCAGGTCTACAATCGATTTTTTACTTTAATTAGTAAGTTAAATCTCTCTATTTTACATACATAATATCACAAAATTAAACCCCTGTCAGTGAGAACACTGAAGATTGAACGAATCAGAGCGCTGCAATTCAAAGCCTCAAAGCTTTTCAAAGCCGCCATTACTGCTGGAGAGAGAGATCATAATCTCCTAAAATAGATTTATGTGAGAGAATTTATGATCAAACGGAAATTGTTTCCGATTATCAAGTAACCGCTGCAGCGTGTTTGCTTGAAGATTTATGTACTTATATGGCCAAATTCTGACTCTCATTCGTCTTTACATGGCGACGGCTTTTCGCTGTTGAGCACTATGATACTATAGGGAAGGTAAGTGAAGTTTAAACGCGCGTCCTCCTGGACTCGCGGCAACGCATAACCGTCTAAGCGCCTAAGTTTATTTATAGCGCTCATTTATGTACTTTATTGCCGAATTCTGACTCTCGCTTGTGTTTGCATGGGGAAGGCACATGTAAAAGGCTTCCCTGAGCAGCGCGCGCTGACTCTCTTCAAATGCAGCGCCTAACAGTCAAAGTTATTTATAACTAATTCTTGAGTATATAGTTACATTGTGTTAAGTATTTTATCTGCTTTTAACTAAAGTCTGACTCCTGTTCTCGAGTTCAAACGCGCTTCCTGAGCAGATTCGCTGATAGATTGATGTTTTGTGAACACTTAAACAGTAAATGAAATAAGGTTTTTAGGCTTTTTCCCCGCAGAGCAGATTACAATGGGAAAGGCAACTCTCAATGAAGTTCAAACGCGCGTCCTCGCGCAGTCGCCGTCACAGCGCGTAACCGTCAAAGCGCCTAAGTTTATTTATAACTTATGCCTGAGTAAATATTACATTGCGTTGATTCCTTTATCTGCTATAATTGCCGTGTTGAACTGAAGTCTGACATGGCAGATCGATTCAATCTGAAAACTGCTTGAGATTAGAAAAAACTGCATTACTTTCCCCATTGTACTTGGCAGGAATGATTTGAAAAATACTAATATTTAAGTTATTTTATTTCACAGGAAGAAACGCTTTATATATACATATATCTCCCTCAGACCAGAATTAGGTTCCAGGTTTCTGAAAAATAAAAAATGTAATATCCCATTAAATTAGGATTAATGAGTAAAAAAAAAAAAAATCATAACTCCTTCATAGCAATTTTTGTTGTCCATTGCAGTGGACATTTGGTCTAAACAGCTGTGAATATCAAACTAATATAAACCAATGTAAAAAAAATAAATAAACTTTAAAAAAAATGTTTATACTTCAAACTTCTTCCCAAGGTCAAGAACTTGAACAATATAACATTTCAACTTTAATTTTGAGGTTTTTGTTTTACAAATTGCACATTTAATAAAATAAACCTCTAATAGAAAATGCATTAGAGTCAGTGCAGTCACTTTACACACACACATTTCCTGTGTGTATCTTTCAAGGTATTCCCCAGTGGCACAGAGCAGTAGTGCACCTTGCACTAATCACATTAAATAAATAATTGTGTATTCTGCATATGACATTTTCTCAAAAATGTATTATTACTGTGATAACTGTATTATTTATCTCATATGAGAACATTACATATTTGCGTCTTGACACAATAATAGTCAATTATGTCAATATTTGTGCTGTTGGCCACTTTTGGATAGTGTCCACCCCATCTTGTGGTGACATCACAACATTACACCCCTGTCATTATGAAAAAAATATTTTCAGTATATAACAGTATATATATACATTTCAGTAAAAACTTTTAGATCTGAAACCCCAGATCCTGAAAGAAAATTGACCCAGGTAAAAAATCTATTCAAGGTATTCCCTTGAATAAAATATTCAAATTATACGAACGCCTAAGCGCCTAAGTTTATTTATAGCGCCTAAGTTTATTTATAACTAATGCCTGAGTAAATATTACATTGCCTTAATTCCTTTATTTATTATTGCCGTGTTGAACTGAAGTCTGACAGGCAGATCGATTCAATCTGAAAACTGCTTGAGATTAGAAAAAACTGCATTACTTTCCCCATTGTACTTGGCAGGAATGATTTAAGAAATACTAATATTTAAGTTATTTTATTTCACATGAAGAAAGGCTTTATACACACACACACACACACACACACACACACACACACACATATATACATATATATACACATACATATCTATCTATCTATACACACATTTATCTAGTAAATAAATTTATAAAGGGCTCCATATACATGCAGTGTAACTGCAGTCTGTTTTGAAAGTGGTAAGACTATATTAATAATGCTTAATTACATCTTTAAAATAGAAATAAAACAAAGTATTATTCACATTAGTGAAAACTGACCGTTAAAAGCCAAGGATGTAATTAAACCGTAAACATTTTTATAAACTAATTGCAATTTTCCAACACTTTGGGGATCAAAAAGCATTGTTATTTATTTTTTGGTATTTCGTTACAACACCGATGATCCCTCATGATGAAAAAACTCCATGCGTGTACCCTAGATGCCATTTTGTGCACTAACCAAGCAAAACTTCTGTAATCAATTAATAATTTAATTATTTGTTGTTTATTTTAGATTTATATTTAATATTCATTATTATTCTTTGATATTTCAGACCACTCACTGTTCAGCTGAATCATCAGTAATCTCCAAATAAATCTTGTTAGCGACATGTTTTAAAGTTTAAACTCTCAAAACTTTTCAAGCTTGAAGCTTTTACAACTAGTTTAAACTTTCAGGCTATGCTTTCTCAAGCCAACTGAAGTTTATAAAATAAACTTCCTCTATCTAGTTTAAAATATTCCTGTTGTAATCTGTAGAGAGAGCAAGTGTTGAAAAAGTTAACAGAGATCCAGACAGTGCTTTAAGTTCTTACAGAGAGTTGTCTTTATATATTCAAATAAACAACTGATAAAATGAATAAAAATAATTAGATGTAATATTCAAGAAACATTTCCTCTACGTTATGGTCTTCTTTCACTTTTAGACTCTTCCTTGTCAGGTGACACACAAAAGTGAAACCAGTAAAGCAGGATCCATTTTGCGATGAACAAGTAAACATTAAGAGAGAGCAGTGAGTATTACAAGTTTTACTTTACTGAACCAATGAATGTTATGATTCCACTTCTTTTTTTATTTAACATATTTAATATTTACGTTATGTGATGATTAGTTTAGTTTAACACAAATTTGTTGCAAAAATGATTGTCAAACCAGGGTAGTGAAAGCGAGTATTTGTGGCACAATACAGTCATACACTAAAAAAACGAAAACCTAAAAACATGCTTGTTTAAGCATCTAAATGAATGTATTCTGATTGTCAATGATATTACTTAACCCGACTGAATCAGCTGAATCATCAAGAGAACTCTCCTTTATTTGCACTAGGACACTTTGGAGAGCCAAAGTCAATCCACACTAGTTTAAAGTACAGCAGTAAACAAAAGTTTTGAAAGTGTTTTAAACCATATCAGGACATAAAAACACAGAGTATGTGAATCTCTGATTCCATTACTTTCATTTTACACAGTGCTTGTCTGAGTTTGTGCTGCTGGCTGTAAATGATTTTATTCTGTGTGCAGATCATAACTGTGAACTGACTGTTGAAAAGACACAGTTCTGAGAGAGAAACACATTTCTGAGGATCAGCACAATAACCTTAACCATACCATAACCTTCAGAATGAATCTCTGTGAAGAACGTAACACAAAGATAAAGACAGTCAAGAGGTGAGAGAACTTCACATATTTTCACTCAAACCGTGAACCTCTTTTTCTGTTGAACATTGTTTATTGCTGTTTTGTTTCAGTCTGAGTGAAAATGAATCTCCTGAACCCAGCTGTGTGTCCATGAAGAGTGACCGATCAATGCCTCGTCCAATTAATTTCAGTTTGGGAGACTCTTCTGCTGATCTGAGGTGTTACTTAGTTTACAGTATGAGAAATATGTTCTTTACTGAGATGTATATTAAATATTAGATGTTTTGTTTGAATACAGTCAAGAAGAAGATGGATCAAAATCAAATATTGTAAAGAAGAACTTGGACTCAATTTTTAAGGTTGGTTTGTGTGTGTGTGTATGTGTGTGTGTACAGGTTAAAAATATCCCCACAAGGATAATACAAACCTGATATCCCCAATATTGTGGGGACCAGTCAACATTCACGAGGGGGAAAAAAAGGATTAATAAATTATACTAAATGTCTCAGGTTACTATTGTAACCATAGTTCCCTGAGAACAGGGAAACGAGACGCTGCGTCCCGTCGCCATGCTTCGGACCTTCCTGCAGGCGTATCCTTCAGATATGGATGACGTATTGTTCAGGTGCCTCTTTTAGACCTGCAGTCGCACCTGTGATGACATCATAGGCGGCTGCCGACCAACCTCAAGTTTATTGTTGTGATTGGATTAAAGCTTCAGACACCTGTCATTCTGGAGGTGTTCTCCAAAGCAAACCTCAGGGGACACAGCGTTGAGTTCCCTTTCGAAAGGGAATTTTTTTTTATATATATATAAAAATGCAGAACATTTTCTGTGGTGTTAGAGTAGTGTAGGGGAATTATAGTTAAGACCCGAGGACCAGATATGTTGAATGAAGACCAGGAGTCAGAAGTGCAGTCAATAGAAGAAATTTTAGAGAAGTTTAGTTTGCAGTTTCATCAGCAGATGCTTCAGGTGTTCGTAGGCCGCCCCACATACAATAACATTGTTACAGCAATTATACTCTAACAGAGACTACTAACTACATAAATGATGATGGTTAAATGATTCTGATTGGCTAAGAAAGAAAGAAAGAAAGATAAACAAAACTAGTAATTTTCCACACAAGAGCAGACAGTCTGAAGCATATCTTCGTTGATCACATGGTTGACGGTTTAGTGATGTGGCTTGTCGAGAACAACAAGTGGTATGGTGCCAGCCAATCACCTCATCAATACAGACCATAATAACGCACACACAGATACACACACACATACACACACAGATACACAGCTTCTCCAAGGCTGAACTCGGCTCAGACTCCAACTATCAACAGAAAGACTCTCAAAACATTCTGATAACATGTTCTATCTGGTGAGAAGTGCTGACAATATTCATCCTTACTCTATGGAAAAGACAGAAAAGCAAAGAAAGGCTTTAACAAATAGAAATCCCTAACTTGATTATAAGCCACTCTTTACAAATCATACCAATAAGAAAAGGAAAAGAATATATATACAAGCGGCTAAGGATTTCCGAATCGTCCCTACCGTAGAGGGATAGAATATACAGTTTGTACAGTATAAAAACAATTATTCCAATGGAGAGTCCCCACAAAGATATTGAAACTGAGTGTGAGTGTGTGTTTGTGAGAGAGTGTGTGCGTGTGCGAGTCTGTGAGAGTGTGTGTGCGTGCGCTTGCAGTCTGACCCAGCATAACAGCTCTTCTAGTATGAGGAGAGTTAAGAAATGAACAAGAAAGTTGTAAAATCTCCCTGTATTTTCATGTGTTCTTTCCCACCCTATTAATACATGTAAAGTAATATGTAACACACAACATAACTGAAGTTCAATCCATATGTAATACTTATGCAGCTAAATAAACTAACATGCAGCCAATCCAGTTCAATACATTCATTTGGCTTTTGTATCTGTAGACACTGATTCTCATGACTTTGGGAAAATTATTATAGAAATTAATTACAGCTCTAATCACATACAGGTATAATTTGCACAATTTAAAAACAATTATTTATTACTATTATTATTATTATTATTATTAAGTGCATTGAACCAAATAAATACTTAAAATGTTAGTACATAATAGTTAAAGACAATATGTTGTGAAGTGGCTTTGAGGAAATCAGTGAATTTTAAATAAATACTTGCTTTAATGATAAAAAATATATAAAAAAAAAAATCAGCCAGTTGGGTCAATTTGACATCTGTGATTTCGTTCTTTTGTTCACCCTCTCTGTGACTGACTGTCCTTTATGAATACAGGAGATTGAGTGCAAAATCATCTCTGTAATGAAGAATGAATTGAGAAGTTTTAAGAGACTGTTGAGTTCAGATTACCCAGAATGCTCTGAAAGAGACCATGATGATGATGAGGGTCATAGCAGAGTCAGAGAGGGGCTTCTGAAGATCACACTGCAGATCCTGAGGAAGATGAACCAGACAGACCTCGCTAACACACTGCAGAACAGTAAGCGTTCGGGATCATCAGATTATTACATTGTTTTATACAGAAATTAATTTATCATTCATAAATAATAAAAATCCCTTGTCTTTACTTGTCAGAACTGATGCCTGTGTATCAAAGAAAACTCAAATCCAGACTACATGATAAATATCAGAGAATGAATGAAGGAATATCTAATCATGGTAACTCAGTACATCTGAATGAGATCTACACAGAGCTCTACATCACAGAGGGAGGGAGTGGAGAGGTCAATAATGAACATGAGGTGAGACAGATTGAGACAGTGTCCAGGAGAACAGAGACACAGGAAACACCAATCAACTGCAATGACATATTTAAACCCTCACCTGGAAAAGACAAAAAGATCAGAACTGTGCTGACTAAAGGAGTTGCTGGAATTGGAAAAACGGTCTCTGTGCAGAAGTTCATTCTGGACTGGACTGAAGGAAAAACAAATCAGGATGTTCATTTCATATTTCCACTTCCGTTCAGGGAGCTGAATTTGATAAAGCAAAAGCTCAGTCTTGTGCAACTTCTAAATCACCTTCACACAGAAACCAAAGAATTTAAATCATTGGATTATGATGACTATAAAATCATGTTTGTATTTGATGGTCTGGATGAATGTCGACTACATCTAAACTTCCAAAGCAATCCAAGCTTGACTGATGTAACTGAATCAGCCTCAGTGGATGTGCTGCTCACCAACCTCATCAAGGGGAATCTACTTCCTTCAGCTCTCCTCTGGATCACCTCTCGACCAGCAGCAGCCAATCAGATTCCTCCTGAGTGCATTGACCAGATCACAGAGGTACGAGGATTCAATGACCCTCAGAAGGATGAATATTTCAGGAAGAGAATAAATAATCAGATCCTGGCTGATAGAATCGTCACACACATCCGATCGTCAAGAAGCCTGTACATAATGTGTCACATACCAGTCTTCTGTTGGATTGCAGCCACCGTTCTAGAACGAATGATGGGTGAAGTAAAGAGTGCAGAGATCCCCAAAACTCTCACACAAATGTTCACACACTTCCTGATCTTTCAGACCAAACACAAGACTCAAAAGTATGATGGGGAATGTGAAATAGATTTTAATCAGGCTAGAAAGACTATTCTGTCTCTTGGAAAACTGGCTTATGAACAACTGGAAAAAGGGAACCTGATCTTCTATGAGGAGGACCTGAAAGAGTGCGGCATTGATGTCACAGAAGTGGCAGTGTTCTCAGGAGTTTGTACCCAGATCTTCAGAGAGGAGTTTGAACTGACGCTGGGGAAGGTGTACAGCTTTGTGCATCTGAGTATTCAGGAGTTTCTTGCTGCTTTATTCAAGCTGCTGACCTCTTCTGAACAGAAAACAGGGCTGTGGAATTTGTTCAGGTCAAATACACATGTACTAAAGGAAGAAGTGGACAAGGCCTTGCAGAGTGAGAATGGACACTGGGATCTTTTCCTTCGATTCCTTCTCGGTCTCTCACTAGAGTCTAATCAAACTCTCTTACGAGGCCTTTTGAGAAAGACAGCGAGCATCTCTCACAGCAATCAGGAAACAGTTGCATACATTAAACAGAAGATCAGGGAGAATGACTCTCCAGAGAAATCCATCAACCTGTTCCACTGTCTGAATGAACTGAATGATCATTCTCTAGTGGAGGAAGTCCAAACATACTTGAACAGAACAGGCACCCGCCGTCTCTCTGGAGTCAAACTGTCTCCTGCTCAGTGGTCGGCTCTGGTGTTTGTGCTGTTGAACTCAGAAGAAGAACTGGATGAATTTAATCTGAGTAAATATGAGCCATCAGAAGAATGTTTTCTGAGGCTCCTGCCAGTGGTCAAAGAAGCTAGAAAAGCTGAGTAAGTGTTTTACAGTGTCAGTTTCCTTTACTTTATTATACACTGCAAAAAACTGTCACAAAGATTTTTAAATATATTGTTCCAAGGTATATTACATTTATGAAAAACCAGCTACAAATAGTTAAAAAAGAAGGGAAAAAAGCTTGACTTTACTATCTTTGCAATGGTTTTGAGATTTTTATTAATTAGTTTTATATCTAAATTTTCTTAGCTTTCTTGTTTTAAGAACTTTTTAAATAATTGTTTTGTCTTGTTTTGAGAGTTCTTATCAAGCTGAATTTTCTCACCCCATTGGTAGATCATTTTGTTTGATTATATTTTTATTATTTAATTTATTATTTTTGCATGTAGTATTTTTAGTGTGAATAGAAGGACTGTTTCCAGAGTATGCGGATGCTGCTGATGAGTTGGCATATCATAATATTATATGAACTAATATGAGTTGAATCATCTTGAATCATTAATTATTCATCGTTGAATCATCATTATTATTATTACCATTATTAGACAAGAATCCTAAAATGTTCTAAGTTACTTTCTCTCCAGTAACCGGGTTTGGAATACATTTTAATTTTTTAAACATATTACAAATTTTTTTTTTAATTGTGGAGGCAAAATGTTTCCCGTTGGTAAAATTGGTTGGCCTGTGCTTGTTGGGATTTTGCTAATTGTTTGTCTAATTCACAAACTGAAGGAGGAAATGTCATAACAGTCAAGGGCTACAGGTGTAGACTCTGAATCGATGCAGTCGTTATCAATTGCAGTAAGCTTGCTGATTTAAATATAAAAGACGATTTCTAGTGAAAGTGTATTAAATTTACAGTATTTTTCACAGTATTGAAACCACATTGAACACATGTGACAGATGCTAATAATCATCATTAGTTTTTATGAATGGTTACCGAATACATTTTATTGTTGTACATTTTCTGCAGCCTTTCCTTCTGCAGAATTGGAGAGAAAGGCTGTGCTGATCTGGCTTCAGCTCTGAGATCAAACCCCTCACACCTGAGAGAACTCAATCTGAGCTTTAATAAACCAGGAGACTCAGGAGTGAAGCTGCTCTCTGCTCTACTGGAGGATCCACACTGTAAACTGGAGAAACTACTGTGAGTGTTGCTTTCATGCCATTATCAAGTTTATTATTCTTAATTTTTTTCTTAATTTTATATGGTTTTTCTATTTATAATAATGTTTTTAATTTAACTTGTCAATAGTTTTTCATTAATAAATCATTAAATTGAACTCACACATCCATCACTTAATAAAGGAAAACACACTTTTCAAATCTGAGACATTTTACTGAACAGATGTACATTAGTTGGATAGTGTTACACTGTATGTTTCAGTAACAAAACATGACTATTAGTGACTGATTTAACCTGTTTTTCACCTTCTGTCTGCAGACTGTGGAACTGCAGTATTGGAGAGAAAGGCTGTGCTGATCTGGCTTCAGCTCTGAGATCAAACCCCTCACACCTGAGAGAACTGGATCTGACCCTTAATAATCCAGGAGACTCAGGAATGAAGCTGCTCTCTGCTGTACTGGAGGATCCACACTGTAAACTGGAGAAACTACTGTAAGTGTTGCTTTTGTTATGATTGTCATCCTGTACTTTTTTAGACTCCCAATTAATGTCACTCACAAAATATCAGGTGGTTTGATCTTTTAATGTCTGTGAACTGATAACACATTAATGTAATAAATTAATTAAATGAAAAAAAAAAACAGCAGACATTAACTGAAAAAGAAAAACATAAAATGAATTAAGTCACTCTCCGTAAATCTCACTTATTGCACTAGTGCTTGGAAACAGTGTTTCAGAGCATTGCTTTGAAATAGGGCTGTCACGTGACCTGTGGGAACGAAGCTTTGTTACCTCACTAACACGTCACGACGGACTCACAGAGCGCAGGGATTTAGCCGTCCCATAGCAGGGGCGTAGCCAGATTTTTTTTTTTGATGCTGCCCAATTGTTGACTTTGGGGGTGCGTTGCGATCGTCTTCTGAGGCTTGATGATATGTGCTTTCACTTTCATTTTCACAGTCGCCATTTTAACCAATTGAAAATCTGAGGAGGCCGGACATGTAAATGAGGGGGCCCAGGCCCACCCAGGCCCCCCCGTGGCTATGCCACTGTCCCATAGTGCACGGAAGTTTTGAGTACACTTAACTTAATACATAAAATATGAAATATTGTGTATAAAGGATGCAAAAAACATGTCAATGGATTGCACCAGCAAAACTGTTGATTTCACACTGAAATTGTTACTGCTGCATGAAGATTAGAAAAAAATGTATTACTCTCCTCATTGTACTTGTGCAAGAATTATATTAAATGTAATAATATTTAATTATTTTTGATGATGGGTGGGTGTTTGCGGTGTAGAAAAAAATATTGATCGATAAGCGAATATTCTCAAGGAAGCTTGTATTAATGAATGCACACGAGGGGGAAGTCAGATTTCGGTACAACATTTAATGGTGAAATTGCCCAGCTGTTCAATTCAGACACAGAAGATGATGACTTTGATGGATTTAGATGGATGATTAAAACATAATGTGAGTATGTGAGCATAATGTATTGTTAAATAGTAGAATAAAGTTCAACTAAACTTACTGTTTGGCTTCCGTTACCTTTTTTTGGAGACTATATGTTTTAACATGCACTTTATAATACTAAGTATGAGTTAAGTACAGAAATAGACCCATAATTGAGACTGCGCCTTATAATCCTTTTGCTTTATGGTGCGGAAAATACAGTAAATGCATTTGTAATTGTGTATTTAATTTGTTTTTTGTTTGTTTGTTTTTTACCAATATGCATATTTGTGTTGTTTAGTAAGGAGCACACGAGCGCGCACACACACACACGCAAAAAGTTGCATAATACAATTAAACTTCTTAAATATACAAATAAATCTTCCCAAATGAACAAAACATCTGAATGACACAGTTGGTGTAGGAGTTTGTGTTGAGCACCAGATGGCAGAGTAGAGCACTGTGTCAAAAGCTTGGAAGCACCAACACAGTTTCATGTAAAAGCTTCACTGCTTCAGAAGCGTTGTTTGGCACATCCCTAGCTTGCACTTAATAACCTCAAATAACTAATGTCTGCTATTAAATAACCACCACTAGGGGCACTAAAACACATTCAATATGCATTGAAACCCTAATTTCATGTAATTATACAACATGAATACATTCAGAATTTAATGTTTGTTTTAACCCTGTTACACATTCATAACATTTTCAAGATTATTATTCTTACTTTTTTCTTTAATTTATACAGTATTTATATTTACAATAATTTGTTCATTTAACTTGTCAATAATTATGGCTGATAAATGATTAAATTAAACTCACACATCCATCACTTTATAAAGAAATACACACTTCAAATCTGAGACATTTTACTGAACAGATGTACAGTAGTTGGATAGTGTTACACTGTATGTTTCAGTAACAAACACATGACTATTAGTGACTGATTTGACCTGTTTTTCTCCTTCTGTCTGCAGACTGTATAACTGCAGTATTGGAGAGAAAGGCTGTGCTGATCTGGCTTCAGCTCTGAGATCAAACCCCTCACACCTGAGAGAACTGAATCTGAACTATAATAAACCAGGAGACTCAGGAGTGAAGCTGCTCTCTGCTCTACTGGAGGATCCACACTGTAAACTGGAGAAACTACTGTGAGTGTTGCTTTCATGCCATTATCAAGTTTATTATTCTTAATTTTTTTCTTAATTTTATATGGTTTTTCTATTTATAATAATGTTTTTAATTTAACTTGTCAATAGTTTTTCATTAATAAATCATTAAATTGAACTCACACATCCATCACTTAATAAAGGAAAACACACTTTTCAAATCTGAGACATTTTACTGAACAGATGTACATTAGTTGGATAGTGTTACACTGTATGTTTCAGTAACAAAACATGACTATTAGTGACTGATTTAACCTGTTTTTCACCTTCTGTCTGCAGACTGTGGAACTGCAGTATTGGAGAGAAAGGCTGTGCTGATCTGGCTTCAGCTCTGAGATCAAACCCCTCACACCTGAGAGAACTGGATCGGACCCTTAATAATCCAGGAGACTCAGGAATGAAGCTGCTCTCTGCTGTACTGGAGGATCCACACTGTAAACTGGAGAAACTACTGTAAGTGTTGCTTTTGTTATGATTGTCATCCTGTACTTTTTTAGACTCCCAATTAATGTCACTCACAAAATATCAGGTGGTTTGATCTTTTAATGTCTGTGAACTGATAACACATTAATGTAATAAATTAATTAAATGAAAAAAAAACAGCAGACATTAACTGAAAAAGAAAAACATAAAATGAATTAAGTCACTCTCCGTAAATCTCACTTATTGCACTAGTGCTTGGAAACAGTGTTTCAGAGCATTGCTTTGAAATAGGGCTGTCACGTGACCTGTGGGAGCGAAGCTTTGTTACCTCACTAACACGTCACGACGGACTCACAGAGCGCAGGGATTTAGCCGTCCCATAGCAGGGGCGTAGCCAGATTTTTTTTTTTGATGCTGCCCAATTGTTGACTTTGGGGGTGCGTTGCGATCGTCTTCTGAGGCTTGACGATATGTGCTTTCACTTTCATTTTCACAGTCGCCATTTTAACCAATTGAAAATCTGAGGGGGCCGGACATGTAAATGAGGGGGCCCAGGCCCACCCAGGCCCCCCCGTGGCTACGCCACTGTCCCATAGTGCACGGAAGTTTTGAGTACACTTAACTTAATACATAAAATATGAAATATTGTGTATAAAGGATGCAAAAAACATGTCAATGGATTGCACCAGCAAAACTGTTGATTTCACACTGAAATTGTTACTGCTGCATGAAGATTAGAAAAAAATGTATTACTCTACTCATTGTACTTGTGCATGAATTATTTTAAATGTAATAATATTTAATTATTTTTATCAGATGATGGGTGGGTGTTTGCGGTGTAGAAAAAAATATTGATCGATAAGCGAATATTCTCAAGGAAGCTTGTATTAATGAATGCACACGAGGGGGAAGTCAGATTTCGGTACAACATTTAATGGTGAAATTGCCCAGCTGTTCAATTCAGACACAGAAGATAATGACTTTGATGGATTTAGATGGATGATTAAAACATAATGTGAGTATGTGAGCATAATGTATTGTTAAATAGTAGAATAAAGTTCAACTAAACTTACTGTTTGGCTTCCGTTACCTTTTTTTGGAGACCATATGTTTTAACATGCACTTTATAATACTAAGTATGTGTTAAGTACAGAAATAGACCCGTAATTGAGACTGCGCCTTATAATCCTTTTGCTTTATGGTGCGGAAAATACAGTAAATGCATTTGTAATTGTGTATTTAATTTGTTTTTTGTTTGTTTGTTTTTTACCAATATGCATATTTGTGTTGTTTAGTAAGGAGCACACGAGCGCGCACACACACACACACACACGCAAAAAGTTGCATAATACAATTAAACTTCTTAAATATACAAATAAATCTTCCCAAATGAACAAAACATCTGAATGACACAGTTGGTGTAGGAGTTTGTGTTGAGCACCAGATGGCAGAGTAGAGCACTGTGTCAAAAGCTTGGAAGCACCAACACAGTTTCATGTAAAAGCTTCACTGCTTCAGAAGCGTTGTTTGGCACATCCCTAGCTTGCACTTAATAACCTCAAATTAAATGCACTTTCACATTTTTTAACCTTATTAACAAGAGAGAGGAAAAACGCGCTCACCTGCAGCAGTATCAGCTATTTTCTGCTGAACTACGGTGCGCGATAATGGACAAAATAACTAATGTCTGCTATTAAATAACCACTACTAGGGGCACTAAAACACCTTCAATATGCATTGAAACCCTAATTTCATGTAATTATACAACATGAATACATTCAGAATTTAATGTTTGTTTTAACCCTGTTACACATTCATAACATTTTCAAGATTATTATTCTTACTTTTTTCTTTAATTTATACAGTATTTATATTTACAATAATTTGTTCATTTAACTTGTCAATAATTATGGCTGATAAATCATTAAATTAAACTCACACATCCATCACTTTATAAAGAAATACACACTTCAAATCTGAGACATTTTACTGAACAGATGTACAGTAGTTGGATAGTGTTACACTGTATGTTTCAGTAACAAACACATGACTATTAATGACTGATTTTACTGTTTTTCTCCTTCTGTCTGCAGGCTGTGGAACTGCAGTATTGGAGAGAAAGGCTGTGCTGATCTGGCTTCAGCTCTGAGATCAAACCCCTCACACCTGAGAGAACTGGATCTGAACGATAATAAACCAGGAGACTCAGGAGTGAAGCTGCTCTCTGCTCTACTGGAGGATCCACACTGTAAACTGGAGAAACTACTGTGAGTGTTGCTTTCATAACATTATCAAGTTTATTATTCTTAATTTTTTTCTTTATTTTATATGGTTTTTCTATTTATAATAATTTTTTAATTTAACTTGTCAATAGTTTTTCATTAATAAATCATTAAATTGAACTCACACATCCATCACTTAAAGGAAAACACACTTCTCAAATCTGAGACATTTTACTGAACAGATGTACAGTAGTTGGATAGTGTTACACTGTATGTTTCAGTAACAAACACATGACTATTAGTGACTGATTTTACCTGTTTTTCACCTTCTGTCTGCAGACTGTATAACTGCAGTATTGGAGAGAAAGGTTGTGCTGATCTGGCTTCAGCTCTGAGATCAAACCCCTCACACCTGAGAGAACTGGATCTGAACTATAATAATCCAGGAGACTCAGGAGTGAAGCTGCTCTCTGCTCTACTGGAGGATCCAAACTGTAAACTGGAAAAACTACAGTGAGTGTTGCTTTCATACAATTTTTGAAGTGTGTGAAATACTTTTCAGTATTTAGTATTACTTAGTAGTACTTGAAAGTTTATTAACTGTGTAAATAATTTGCACGTCTTGTCTCTCCAATGTCTCTCCAATGTATTTGTATACTCTCCACAGTATTTAACTGCTGTCACTCATGGTGGAAACTCCAGGAGCTTCAAACTGCTGAATCCTGAACATGGTCACCTAAGATGGACACCTGGACAAATGCTAATAGTGATCCAACAGATTTATAAGTGGGGAGTTTCTGGTATTCGTTTGTGCACAGATAGCAACCTGAACATGCAGTCTGAGAAAACAAAAGCAGGACATTTTGCTGTCATGTTTTGTTTCCATATGAGGAAAGGGTCAGTGCAAACACTGATAAAACATTTCTGTCCTGATGGAAGTGGCCATCCCATCCATAAAGTATGAGGGATCATTCAATGGTTTGAAGAGGATCAAAAAGACTTTGCAGTCACCAGATCTCAACCTATTGAACAGACAGCTATGGGAGATTCTGGACTGATGTGTTAAACTGCACCACTATCAACAAAACGGCAAGTGAGGGAATATCTTTTGAAAGAACTGCTCCGTCCCACCAGTGTAGTTCCAGAGACTCGTTGAAGCTGTTCTGGCAGCACATGGTGACCAAACATGTCACTAAAACATTACAGTGTTTTTACCTCTAATTTTTCACCCATCTATAGTTAGTTTCTGAACAGAAGGTACGGGAAACAACAAATAAAACGTCACAGTCTATCTCTCTAGATATACTTTTTTAACATGATTGAATAAATTGTTTATTTTATCCTAACATTAGTTTAATCTCTGTAATTATTTTGAATATTTTAATGTATGCTGTTTTATGTATTTTGTTTTACATATTGTAAATTTCTAGTCGGCAGTTCAGCTGTAAATAATTTGGCAGTTCAGTTGTATGTTGTTTGCCAAGCCAATAAAGCACAATAAATTAAGCAGTAAAATATGAAAGAGAGAGAAAGAATTTAGCATCTGACATGCAGTGAATCTTGGCAAAGAGGATGTCAGCAATTCAGCTGTTAAGCTATTATTTTTATTTTGAAATCCTCCATTCTGGATATTGCAGATATTGTGGATATTGAGTTGAATTTGGCTGTAACCTCAAAATGTTTAGACTTGTAAATTACAGACAAAAGGGTTGAAATGGGTTTCACACACACACACACACACACACACACACACACACACACACACACACACACACACACACACACTCATACACGCGAAATGTCTTGTTTATGTGTTCATAAGTGAGTCACAGATGACAGTGGAGAAGAAGATTGGCTCCATTCGGCGTCCATCATCCGGCGGGGAGGGACTTTAACCCGCTCTCGATGGATGCCAACATCAGCCACGACACGCGATCAGATGCGAAGCGAAGGACATCGGGCAGAACCGCGAGCCAGACTCGAACCCCGCGCGTGTGAAGGTGTTCCCAGACTCGGATCTGAACGCGTGAGGAGGAGAGAGCTTCGATGAATCCAGATGTGCGGCAGACGGACAGAGGGCATCATCTCTCTGTTCATAAACACACATCCGCTCATTTAAAGGGATCCCACGGGCGGATTGATGCACCCTTTCCAGTGGTGCAACGGTAAGATCACCTGTATCCTCCTGCAATACTGTGGGATTTACTGTAGTAAAAGATGGGAAGGGTTGAGGATGGACTGGTTGGTTTATAAACATTAACAATAGATTCTGTTATATGGGTCAATGACAAATGAGGAGGAGGAAAGAGCTTTAAAGAAATCTAGTTGGAAACGCACGTGCCAGGAAATATAATATCTCGATCCATATTGGTTTAAAAAAGTTGGATTTAATGTGTAAAATGTCAAGTGATGACACATATGATATATACATATATGATATATACACATATACACATAGTGATGTATGAATAAAAGTTTGCACATATATTAAGTATTGTGTTGTTTTTGTTGTTGCAACTATCAGATATCTTTGAGCTATGCATATCTAATAGTTAATAAAAATATGAACAAATTTTTATATATATTTTTTTAGGGTTTATTAATTTACCCTGAACAAAAAGTGTATTTTCACAACAACAAAAAATCAAAATATAAAGTTTTTACAAATATTTGCTCCTTAACTTACGCTCATTTTAATCCTATAACTGACAGTAACCTGCATTGGCATCTCAAAGTCCCTGCAGTCAATCATTTCATCTCTTAAAACTCAAAATGACATATTTCAATATTTAAAATATTCATGCCTTTTAATAGCTTGAATGTAAAAGTTTGAAAATGTTCAGCAGTGGTGTTGACTGGTGAATTTGCACATGGTTTGTCTTAAAGCTTATTAATCAAACAATTAAACACTTTGATTTTCAGGGCCATAACCGATACTGGTAATATATTATATATTTATAACTCTTTATATTTGAAAGCAGATAACCAATATATTGGCTGATAAAACTACATCCAAATTTTTATGTGATGTTTGAGAGACTGATTACAAAAGAAAAGCAAATCGATGGCAAAACGAAGCGAGCGCAATACTGATGTTTGCAAGCGCATAAATTACATCTGCGAGCGGATAATAGATCTACATGTGAAACAACGGGAGCCGCAAGCTGACATCACACGCATGACATCTCATCTACACACAATACACATGCATGACATCTCATCTGCACTCAATACACACACATGACATTTTGCTGGCGCGAACACTTTTATTTTAGTGGAAGAACATGTGAAGTGAAGGAGTGAGGGGCGAGTGCTCCAAGTGCTCTGAGTGTTGGCGTCTGTAAGCTGCTCGTATCTCAAATATTTACTCATAGCTCAAGGTATTACTGTATTTCCTTTTCTGAAGTGATATTTATCATATTTCAAGCAGTTCAAACCCATCATGGCACCCAGTGGCATCTGAAGTGCAGGAAATAATCCATCATTTATTGGCTTTTATACATATATCAGTCAAATGTTATTGGGTCGATAACGATAACATAAAAAATGAACATTTATCGGTCGATACATCGTGCATCTCTAACTGTTAATGTTTTTTCTAAGGCACGTCTATAAAAGCCACATACATGTCCTGACTGAACTAAAGCTTAATCCTGGCTTAATCTAAGCCTTGTCTGTGAAACCAGGCCTTCTTTTTATTGTCACATGACTAGAAATGACTTCCTGCTTGTTAGTGACACTGAATTTGATTTGGTGAACTAAATGAATATTAATAAATTATGATTCATATATAATTATATATATTTTTTTTAAAAAAAATAAATGTTAATAATAATCATTTTAAAATAATAATATTAATTCAGAAATTGAAAATATAAATCGTATGGTTAAGCTATTTTTAATTCTATTTTAATCAGAATTGAGATATTCTAGAATAGATATTTGAATAGATGATTGATATTTTCATCTGCTTGTTGTTTTAGATCTGGTTCATTCTTGAGGTTCATTGAGAGCTGAAGATATTTCGATTGCACCCCTGTTTCATATTTATAGGTCATTCCATATTTGCGCTTCACAGACTAGAGCCTCTAATCTCATGGGGTTGTTAATATTTCATGCACATTTTCAGTCTGCTTTTTTGTTAAAGACGCCTGTGGTCAAAATCAAAGTGTTGAATGTTGTTTATGTGGTGATTTTAATAAGCTTTAAGACAAACCATGTGCAAATTTCAGAGTCAAGACTATTGAAAAGCAGCTTCTTCTTAAAGCTGCAGTGAACTGAAAGCGCAGTTTGAAAGCAGCCGTTTGCTAACGTCACAAACACGTAACCGATCCGTTCCTCCACTGACGCTCTGTAATGTTCAGTGTGTGTAAGAAGCTCTGACTCTGAGATGGAGAATGGGAACATGGTTACAGTTACACACTATTACAGTTCAAGTTTGTTACGTTCTGTTTTGGCTGTCATTTATATTTTGGTTCTGTCTTTCCAGGATTCGCTGCGATTTGGTTCTAGTTCATTATGTTCACCTGTCGTCTCATTCATCTTCTCATTAGAGAAGCGATGCATAAAACGATTCATCACGACACTATAATTTACTCTTACTCTTTTTCTTCTTCAGATTCAGTTTGTGGTTCAAACATTTATGGCTGAATTAAACCTGTATTTCCTCTCGTCATTGTGCAGCGTTTACTACAGTAAACAAGGGTTAGAGTGAAATTCAAGCTATTTTAAGGCATGAAGACAATTTTTCATAATGTTGATTAGTTTTAAGGGATAAAATGATTGACATTAACTTGTGTAAGAAAGCAGGCATTTTATTATTGCATAATAAAACATAGTCAGTACATTTTTCAGCATGATGTAATAAAAAACAGTAAAGAATGACAGAAATTCAAATACTAAGTAAAGTCTTTTAATAGCAAATAAGCATTCATATTAAGGTAAATATGTACTTGCATGATAGCAGTAATCAGTAATATCAAGCTATTTAGATTCATTGTAAAATGCTGCATTTTGATTTCAGATCTTTTTCTCTCGGTGCGCCGTCAGGTCAGCCGGTCTGAAAGATCTGCGCTGGCAAACGTGTTTCAGGATCTGGTTTTCCAGCGCAAAAAAGCACATTTAATCCCAAGAAGGGGCGAGAGACTCGGCAGGTTGATCCTCCACAAACGGCTTTTTCTAGCGTTTCTTACTGAAGCAAATGTGTCTGTTTTAAATGACAAGCAACTACAGTGACCTAGATTTGCTTGTGCGCTTGTGTATCCACACACATCTTCTCTTACACACACATCTCATCTTCTGCTTTATTTGATTCATTTACTACATTCCTGTAGCTCATCCAGGAAAATATTGTTAAATATTATGGTAAATATTGACAAAAAGCAATAGATAATGTTTATACGAGGAGACGTTTAAGGAAAAGAGCAGATTGATAATCAATAACTAGACTGTTGACTGGGAATGGTCATATTTTCACATCAAGTTCAAGTTCGGTTTATTTCTAGAGCACATTTAAAAATGGCCAAAGGCCAACCAAAGTGCTGTACAACAGGTTGAAGAAAATTGTACATAAAGTATAAAAGAAACAATGAAAACAAAGTGACTAAATCTCTTTGCCTCTGCTTCTATATACACATCTACATATCCACTTTAATATGCATCCATACATACACACACATACACTCCTACACCTATATGTAGATATATGCCCATACACACACATGTACATTCGCATGATGTATGTGATAATTACATACACCTATATGCATGAATACACATTATATAGACGTATATGGATATACACATGCAAACATAAATACACATACATAAATACCCTCAAATAACTACATATTATACACCAAATGCGAGGGAGAAAAGATGAGTTTTAAGGTAAGATTTATTTTCACATGAAACAGAAGAACTGGAATGGGGGAAATTCTCCTATTCTAAATCATTTGTCAATAATATTTTGGACAGACTTTATTGTATCTGTGGAGGACAGAATGAAGTAGAGACTGCTTTCAGATCGATCTGCTCTTTAGCCTGACTCTACTTGAGGGAGACACGTCTCATGTTAAATAACAATGTGATTGATTTGCGTTGATCTGAGCAGCCTGTGAAGAGAAATGAAAGAACTGCTGTTTATTTGTGCCAGTTTTCAAGAATACCAAGTGCCGTCCTTATTATTTATTTAAAGGGATAGTTCACCCAAAAATGGAAATTGCGTCATTAATGACTCGTCCTCATGTCGTTCCAAACCGGAAGACTTTCCTTCATCTATGAAACTCAAATGAAGATCTTGATGAAATCTGAATCTTTCTGTCCCTCTGTTGACGGCTGCATCTGCCACTTAAAAAACGTAATCAAGAGATCATAAAACTAATCTGTATGAAATTACTAAATTCAATCTGTTTGTGCACTTGATACTTGTTAGGTCTGTCTCCTTCCGTTATCTCCGCTGCACTGTACACTGAACAATAAAAGAGCTCTTTGAAGCAAAACTCAAGAGAACCACACGAGTAAAATCAAATCTGGTTTATTCGAGTGTTTTGCTTAAGGAAAATATCTGCACACACATAGTTATATACAGTAGCCTCTCCCACAAGCTAAACTTATGACGCATTAGTCTTTGTGAAATAATACAGTATATCATATGAGTTTCGCCGTTCCGGACGTTTATCCTTGAGTTCTGCTGGCAGGACAGCTAAAGATGCAAATGAAGAGATACATGAGAGGGACGAAATGTTCCTCTATCACACAAAGACAAATTTCTTAGGATCTGAAAAACAACTTATAACATCAGAAAAACAACAGCTTATAACATCAGAAAAACAACAGTTTATAACACAGTGATTTGATACATATTCTTTCAGTCTGAAACCTAAAATAAAGATATGTGGTTGAAAACTGAATAGCTGTGATATATGACAAACACTGTGCACGTCTGTCGCGACCGCAGCGCCAGCCAACGCGCGGAAACGCGTTTGAATTTAGCAATTGATCACGAGACGCACGGATCGTTCTAATCCCGCGTGCGATCGCGCGCGTCAGAGGGTTACATGTAAGATTAAAATGTCATTTGAACAATAAAATCTTGTGGGGTTTTCTCGTGTAGTCGACTAGTGGCACCCTATCCCTAATGTTCAGTAATAAATGTATTTATACCTGTACCATTCAGAAGTTTGAGATTTTTAATACTTTTGGAAGCATTTTATTTTAAGAGGTATTTGATCAAAATACTGTGAAAACAATAATATTGTGAAATATTATAATTACTATTTAAAATAATTTTGTTTGATTGTGTTTCTGTGATCTTTCAGAAATCATTCTATAATGATGATTTGATGCTCAACAAACATTTATTATTATTATCAGTGTTGAAAACCGTCGTGCTGCTTCATATTTCTGTGGAAGCTGGGAATTCCCTGGATTCTTTTGAATACAAAGTTCAAACGTTAAATAAAGTTTTTATTGAATGTAAGTGCAACAATAATAGAAATGCACGGCCCCAAAACTCATGGAAAGCATAGTAGGAAATTTGATTGTGCTTAAAAGTTTTTAAGTTAAATAAAACTGATTGGACAACTATTTCTTTTTGAAAGTGATAGTCCTATAAAATAATGTTCAATGATAATGCTATTATACGGTACGTCTGACTCCACAAGCCAAATATTCAAAGAATTTAAGAGTTGAATTGGCCGTGTTGATCAGTCAGTCATCAGAATATTGAGCTTAATATCTAAAGTGTTTACAAGTGTCTTATTTAACAAAACTGAATAACGTTAAATATAATTAGCATGTTCGTGTGTTTTTGGTCAGCTCTGTGTAATGTGTTTCTCTGTTTAATCAGGTGTGTACGACGATGCCAGAGAAACAGCAAACACCGGCCCTTCACTCATCATCAACATCAAGAAGGAGAGAGAGACGGAAGAGGAGACTAAAGTAATCCTCCGCAAGCTTGAGAGGGACAATGTATGATTTCAATAACAAATATAGCCGCTTAATCACTTGCAATTAACTAATCAAACCTGATGCCGTAAACGTAACGATCTCGACCCAGAATCGGTTCAAAGGCTGTTTCTCTGACGAAAACTGGTACGGTTCAGCCCAAAATCAAATGCAAGAAATTAGAAATTCTGTTTTACATTCATTTTAGATATTTTACATTGAGCATTCATTTTATGGTAATTAATCATATTTTTGTCTGAATTGACATTACCATAACGTTTAAGTAGGGACTACATGTGAATTATAATTTATTCTGTGAAAAAAGTATGTTAGATATGAAATATGGACCAAATCAAAAACCAAATGCATTGCAATGATAGTTGCTAATGCAAAAACAAGCAAAAAACATAGTAAATATAGCTTTCATTTTCTTTACACTCAATAAGTTTATTTAATTCTTGTATTTAGATTTTTATGGGAACTATGACTTGGGTCATGTTTTTGTGATTCTCTCGAATGCAAGTATTGCCCGTTGTTTAACTGGGAACGGTGTGTGTGTGTTTGCGTGCTGCAGTTTGTGGATGACCCGCGTCTGAGGGGCGAGAGGGGGAGCTGTCCTGTGCAGCTGCCGCTGGCCGTGAGCGGATGGGTCTTCAAGCAGGAGTTCAGCGACGAGACGCCTTCAGATCCTGAGCCAATCAGCACTGACGCTGAAGTCAAGGGTACGAGTGACGCCACTGACTACTGGCCAATGTTGACTTTTCTTGTTTCTTTTGGATGGCCGATGTCGTTACATGTATGTGCAGATCGAGAATCTGCATTTTTGGGAAATTCCCAAGCGTTTCATTTGATGGGCTTAAACAGCTCATCCTTTTACAGCAGATTTAGTTCTCAAACAACTGACGGTCGTGACCTACATATAATACTCATTTACAATAAATAGAGTACACTCATTCAATCCCACAATGCACCAAAGTAACAAGTGTACCACTGATTTACTCTCACTGGTTAGAGAATACCCATAATGCACTGTGAGGGTCGAGCTCAATGAGTTCCAGAAGATGGAGCCGCAGGTAAAAGTATTTTGTTGCCGTCAAGCGCTGGTCTCACACCTGTAGAAGATGTATAGTGAGCTTTCACAGAAGTGAAGAGTGACAACTCTTTCTGTCATCCATCCCAGTTGTTTGTCCTTCAGTCAAGCAGGAGCCGATGGATGTTCCTGATGTAAAGAAGGTGGAGCCAATGTTCAGACTGCCGCCCCTGCCCGAACCGGATCTGCTGCCTGATTTGCTGGAGGTGTGGAATCACTGCAAAGAGGAGGAGCTTCTCTTCATGCAGCTTCCTGATTCGCTGCCAGGCCAGCCGCCCACAACGGACGTCCGGCCCACCAAAACAGAGGTGCAGTCCAGCGACGGACAGACCGTGATGCAGAAGACCGAGACTCAGGTGCACAGCGGAGGGATTCAGGTCACGGGTGTTTGCGTGTGCTCATGTGTGTTGTTCTGTGTGTGTGTGTGTGTGTGTGCGCGTGTGTGTCAGGAGGAGTCTCCAGAGGAGAACAGCTGCTGTCTCAAGGATCTCCAGGAGGGTTTGGTGGGGAAAATGCTTGTGAGGAAGTCGGGGAAAGTGCAGCTTATTCTGGGAAACGTCACTCTGGATGTGGCGCTGGGAACCCCGTGTGGCTTCCTGCAGGTCAGTGACGCTCACCACCGCGGCATTTAGCATCGCACAAAACATTTGTGAATAAAACGGCATTTTCATCCCATGTGTTCAAGAGAACAAAATCGTCACTTCCTGAAAAGTTAGTGCAAAATTTCAGAGCGGCAGACGAAACGCAATGATCGCCGTCATGTTGTCTTGTGTTGGGATGCTGGTGTTTGGGAACATGATCATGTGAGACACTTCTGGAGGAATTAAACCACATCCCACATCATTCTGATCACACACTTTTTTTAAAATGCTTTATCAACAAAGTGCTTGTTCAAGGATAACATCCGTATTACATCAGAAGAGCATCACATGCTTCAATACTACAGGGATTACAAAAACAGAGTAAAGGGGGAAAAACAATAGAGCGGGAACATGAATATATACTTGAATATCAGTACATGTGCTGTTCATTTGGCATTTTCATATAAATATAAATCGCAGTTGTTTTGATGGTTTATTTTGACATCACATCTGTGCAGATTTGAGTGTGTTCAGGTCTGGGAGACAGACAGAGAGCAGGCGTATAGACACTGTTTCTAAAAACAGAGGATTGGCCTTTTCTTAATGTAATGGCCATGTTGAGATAAAGCCGGCAAACTCAGTTAAATAATTGACTTTCTAATAACAATCCATTGCAAAACCAGTTAATAAAGATTTATTCCTGTGTAAAATATTGCTGTTATTCCAAAAAAATTATTTGAGGAGAAAACTTATGCTTGTAAACACAGCAAGTGCTTGATAGAACTGAGAAATCTTGCGCAATAAAATAAATTCTGTTTCCCAACTGATGCAAAATTAAATAAAAAATTTAAAAAATGCACAATTACATTCTAAACAGAACGTGGGTTTTGAAAATATAGTCTAAGCCAATTTATTTTAAAAGTATTGCTTAGAGCACCTTTATCATATGAATTTAATTTGACTGATTCTTAATGTAGTTTTTCCATACAAATTTACCTTACATTTTGTCAATTGATGTAAATGTTTGTCAAAATAAAGTGACTGAGCAGAATACACTAAACAAGAAATGCCTTCTGCGTTTGTGAGAACAATTCAGCACCTTTTCAATAATTTGCACAAAATTGGGCGGCACCCTTTGGACTGCATCTTTAATTCTTTTAACTCCCAATGACAGACTTTAACTCAGACGTTTCAGAACCAGCATTAGAGATCCAATCACAGCCTCCAATTCAGTGCATAAGCTTTTAATGCACCTATTTACTACGTCATTATGTCCTACTGACGCACAGAACCAAAAAAAACTTTTGCACACTACTGTATATAGTTTATTTAAAAGTTGATACGAGACACTAGAGATCGTTTTACTAACTAAATATCCCAGCACTCACTGGTTCATCTGGGTCACGCTCACTTTATGTCTGGAGTAAAACAATCGCCCTCATGCTTCGATGCAGGACAGAAATTGTGAGGAGAGTCCATATGTTTGCAGTCCACACTACAGCGCTTTCACAATTATCCTCTCAAAAAGCTTGAGGAAGTAGTAGAGAGGAAAAGAAGCATTTAAGGCTGCTGGTGGGGAATCACTGCCAACTGCTGGGGTGAAGATGGCATGACCGTATTTATAAACCCAAACAATGAAAGACCATATAAACACATGAGCAGCAAAGCTCTGAATCTGTGTAGACAATCCAGCTTCTCTATCTGTCTGATTGCATGCTTTTCCGATTGTGTGTGTTGTAGGAGCTGGTGTCGGTGAACACCGAGGGCAGACGGGGAGACATGTCTGTGCTGGGACACGTTAAAAACAAGCTGGTTTGTTCGCCGGACTTCCAGGCTCTTCTGGACAACAGAGCTTGAGGAATCGCCGGGATTTCCTCCAATGCTGGGCCAGGAAATGTTCCTATGGAGAACTAACAAATTATTTATGTGCAAGGAAATATATTTAGAAGAATTTAAGAGTGAGACACTATTATACATGTAAATAATGTGGGTTAGAATAATTATACATTTATTAAAAAAATCTGCGTTTGGGTTTGAAACTTTAAGTTAATAAAAAAAAATTGCCAAAAATACCTTTTCTTTTCTTTGTCTTTTACATGGGTGAAAGTTTTCCGTATTATGACGGAATTCCGTATTTTGAACCTCGCCAGGAACCGTTTTTCCAAATCGCGTAAATCCGTTGAGATTTCAGTTCGGGGGGGGGGGGGGGGGGTACAGGGCGACAGACCAACAGACCAATCGTACCTACTCGGCGATCTTCGGAGATAATGTGATTACGTAGAGAATTACCCGAGAAGTTCCGGGTGGGCGACAGACGAACCGCGCGGAGTGCAGTTGTGTCGGCGATTCTGATTGGTCAGTGAGACTCCGGCGTCCAATCGTATTTTTCAATTTACACTCGCTTGAGGACAACAACAGGTACAAGAAAACAACGCTCGCAAATTTTAAAAGTAATCTGAAAAAAATGAAGAATTTGCCGGTTGGTTATAACACGAAGCAGCTTGAAGCTTTTTTGATGATGATGTAATGGATTGTGGTGATTAGAGAAAGTGAATTAAGTAACAAACCAAAATTAAATATAAATGTTAGTTATAGAACAACAGATGAAGAAGCAAAACCAATGACAGAGTTATAGAATACAATACTTCTGAAGGATTCTAGTAATAATTTAGAACTCCCAAAATTGGTGAATATTTTCTCAACTGCTAACTTGAAATACTTATTTCACACCCTTTTTATAGTAGCTGCAAGTTGCCAGGAGAGGTCGTTTCTACACAATAATTTGCAAGGAATGCAGGAGCTTCCAGGGGGCCTCCGGCCCCCTGGACCCCTGGCCAGGGCGTTGCCCTGGACATACCGGGGGCCCCCCAGCTTTAAGTTTCAGTATTTTCAGTTTTGCCAACTTTCACCCATGCTTTTAAATTTATTGACTGGTGGAAACTGTCAGAGAGACACCTTTCAAAAATGTTACTTTTTACAACAGGTAAGCTAACATCTGTATGCTTTTGTTAGGAAGCAGATGTTTTTGTTATCGTAAGTCATCCTAATTTTTATACGTTTTAGAGCACAATTCCCTTTAAGTAATATTTGCAATATTTTGGCTCTTGATGAATGTTCATGTTAGGTTTTTAATCATCACTGTTTGGATTTAGAAATATAACACTCACTAATATTGCCTGTATTTCTGACTCTTATTGGTTATTGTTTATCCATAAGCTATTTTGGTCTTTAGAGCACAATGTGCTCTTTGTTATAATTTGGTAAACTATGGTAAAGTTTGCATAAAATACACCATAATTATACAGATATTAACAATTTAAGCCACACACAGGTTGAAGTTTATACAGTACGATGGAGTTGGTATGCGTAGCTACAATATATGGCACAAGATATATTCATATACTGTATCACTAACTGTAAGCACCTTTGATTTGATACATTCCATAATTCCAATTAATGATTTAGCCTAAGAAATGTAATTAATTGGAATCTAAGAGCAGAACTCAGAAATGTGTTCTAGGTAACACTTTATTTTAGGGTGATGTAGTTACACGTTATTGCATCTACTTAAGTAACAAAAGTGACTAAACCAAAACCCTTACTGTAACTCTATAGTAAGTCCATGTAGTTAATTAATATTACTATATTTTAAGAACTTGAATTGACACATATTGTCATATTGACACAATTCCAGTGCTTTCTGAGCAACCAATAAGAAGCCTGGACTGGTCAGCCCAGCTCACAGGAAAAGCATATGGAAAACAGTTACAGCTCATCTGAAAGATGGCCTTCAGGGAATTGACCAGAGCTCATAACCCTCATGGTAAATGCAAACTTTGGTGCTTCCCGTTCACACTCTACCAACGCGTGATGTGCCACTGAAGATGTGTGAAACAGTGCCAAGGCTGGATGCAGGGAAGACAAGGTTTTGGCTGAGATGAGGTCAAAAGTATCTATAAAGGAGTGGATAAAGCTAGCTGTTACAGAAGTGACAAGATTGGAAGAGGAAAGACTTCTGTTGACAAAGGTCAACAAGGCCAGTGGACAAACTGGGCCAACCTCCTGTCATGGTCAGTTAGTTGGAGCCAGGATAAGTTTCTGGAGCCATTTACGATACACTTCCTAGCCCAGTCAACCTGGCACATTGGTTTGGGCAGAAGATATCTGCAGCTTGTGAGAAGCGGCTCAGGAAACCCTCCATCATGATCTGTGTGGGTGCAGAACTGCTACAGGTGCCGCCATGACCAAGTGCTAAGGAAGTTGGCAGAATGTACAGAAAGAGCAACGGAAATGGCAAACATGAGGCCTAAGAGTCAGCCTGTCCAATTTGTGAGAGCAGGGCAATTATAAATAATGCTGGAATGCCCTATTAAGCACAAAGCATCGATCCTGGCCAGTGGCAAGGACTGGTCATTACCAGCAGAACTGCACAGGCAGCTGCAGATCCCCTCTTCTGTCATGCAAACCACACTAATGCTTTTGGAGCTTGTGTTGTGGAGTGAGACAAGTAAACGGGTGGTGTTTGTGAAACTGACAGGCCCTGGGAGGAAGCAGTGCAGGTGGCATTCGAGCAGAAAAAGGTATGCCCACCTGGTAGTGAAATGCCAGGGAAAGAGCTGGCAGATGTCCCTGCCCGCTGCCCAACCACCTGGAGATGTTCTGGGTCTAAAGGGGCGCGACATCGGTGAAGGGTGAACCCCAGCTGATGGCAGTGTGGCACCGGCGGAGGTGCGTCAGGCGTAATGATAAATGTGGAAATAAAACAATGAAAAAATAAATGTGAAAAAATACAATTGCACATCATTTTTCATGTAATTTACAAGATTTGTGTTTCTCCAGGGGTTGTTTGCTATGAATTAATCTTCTCTCTCTGTAAGTGTGTGACTAATCACACACACACACACAATTATTATAAATTTAAGGGCTTCATTTAAACTTTAAACTCAAACTGAATAATAATAATTTCATGAAATAATAGAAAATGAGCTTTTTTCCTATAACGAGATGACGTATAGCCCTGTGGAAATTTAAAACAGGAAGAATAGAAAATATTTGGTAACCTTAAAAGGGTTTAAAAATCAGGCTTTTGCAGTGAATCAATTACAGTGCGTGAAAAACACTTGTTGTGAGAAACGTTTAGGAAAATACAAGTTCCTTAAACCTTCAGGAACTTGTGGTCTGAATGCGGCTGATGTATTTCTCGAGCTGTGTTTTCCAAAACAAACTGGTATGAGCGGTATTTACTGGCAAACCCTCATTTGTTTTGCTTCCTCCATAAAGTACAATCTCCGCCCATCTCATGACTTCTCTGACTTTCGTTTTCGCTCATTATATGACACAGAGCGCACACGATGTCTGCTGGTTTGGAGGCGCCGGCGGTTCCGATGGGGTTCATCGCGCTCGTGTGCGCATGCGCGAGCGTCCTCGTACTGTGTAACGCGGTTCCGTTACAACGCCTGAGAAACGAGCCTGAGAACAACAGACCGATCATCGGTAAAGCTCTTACTGCTCAAACACATGCACTAAAGCATTGAGGCAAACTGTGATTTCAATAGCATAACCTTAATCTCTCTTATAACATCTTTAAACTTCGTCTGTAGGGATTCTGACGCAAGAGATTGACAATGAGCCTATGAAACAATTTGGAAAGACCTACATCCCTTCATCATATGTGAAGTACATCGAATCCGGTGGGGCGAGAGTTGCGCCAATCAGGTGAGACTAGTTCTGTTTGCAAACATTGATTCGATTCATGTGAACAACCGATTCATTGATCATTACAGCAAAGTGTTCCCTTGTAACAAAAAGAAGTACACTGTAGCATACTTTTAAAAAGAGATATAAAAGAATACTCAAGTGCCAACTGGATGTAATGTTTCTGGACACTTAATGGTATTTAACTTGCAACTAAATAAAATGTATTATTGTTAAATAATTATATAACTTTTGCATTACTTATCTCTGTAAAGCTGCTTTGAAACAATCTCTATTGAAAAAACGCTATATAAATAAAGCTGACTTGTCCTCAAATATTAAATGCAGTGAGTTGAACTTAAGAGTGTGTTTTCAACCTGTTTAAGTACTTATCTTATATCATTAAGATATACATATATATATATATATATATATATACTTTCAAGATTTGAATACAGTACTAGATTAAATTCGATAGATTTAATTACTTCTCTCTTTCTCAAGGGTTCTCTATGCCATTTACAGTAATACCTCGGTTTGCGAGTTTAATTCGTTCCAAGAGCGAGCTCGTAAACCAAAATGCTTGTACACCAAAACAAATTTCCCCATAAGAATGCACTAAAAATCAATTAATTCGTTCCACATGACCACAAATGCCCATTTTAAATATTTTTTGGGTTTTACTCTATTAATTGCAGTTAAAATTGTAACCATTAAGATCTCATTTAAATACTAATTAATAATTGACAACTCAACTCTAAAAATACTTGACAATTTACTGTAATGCACTTCAGGTTTGAGCAGCCTGCTTGGAGGAGAGAGAGGAGGGGGGAGCGGGGAAAGTAAGGATGAAAGCAAATGAGTGAATTTATTATAATAGTGCAGAAAACAAACAAAGTGATAATCCAGAGTTAAAGTCGTGGAACATGGGAGCCGCGAACGAACCCGCGGGAGCCGCGATCGAATTAACCCGCAGGAGCCGCGAACGAACGAATTTGCGGGAGCCGCGAGAGAACGAATTCGCTGGAGCCGTGAGATAGGCAGTTGATGTGAGAATCAGGTGTTCAGTGAGCACACACACATACACACTCAGGCAGAACTAGGAGACAATGAATTCATGAACCGTGACAGTTACTGCTTAGAGGTACTGTATGTGTATATTTCACTACGTGAACAATAGCGATCACAATTAATTAATGTTTAGAATATGAGGAAAAAACTTCTGTAAATCACTTATAAAAGTATCACTGTGGTGAATGATGCAGCCAATGAATGAGTTAAGGGGTTATAAAGGGGTTGGAACCTCCTGACTGTTATGAGAGGCTGTCATTAGGATATTTCATGTAAAAATGCGCACAAGGATGCTGAGCGTTAGGACTTTTTCCACACAAAACTGCGCATGGGTGAGAGAATTTTTTTCTAGTACACCGATAAAATGCTCGTACACCGATTCGACCCTCCATGCTCTTACACCGATTTGCTCGTATACCAAGTCGCTCATAAACCGAGGTATCACTGTATGTTCATTATTTAGTCAGGAAATAATATACCAAATATGAATATACAGAAGAGTGTGACTGATTTATTAAACAATTCAGCCATAAATGAATAACGAAAACTGTATATTAAAACAGAATCCCACATTATCGAATTTAATGAAATGAAATCAGCAAATCAGTGTCCAAAGTGTCTTATTTAAACAATCGTACTAATAAACATTTTCTGTTACAGGCTAAACCAGAGTTTTGCAGAACATGAAAAAATCTTCAAGTCAATAAATGGGTATGTTCTCATCTTTCTCACGGTGTTCTCAAACTAAACTCAGAAAAAGGCTGTCGCATCCAGAGTTCCTCATCGCTATGATGGCGTTTCATGATCGTTATGTTCTCAAGATTTAGGCCGTTAGATACATTTAGAAAAGCATGTATTATAGCACTGAATAGATGATTCATTGCAGTAACCCAGATTTAATTCAATCTAACAGTTTATAATTGGTTCTGAATGTGTATCTGTGCAGATCTAATTTTATTCGCCACGTCTGAACGAAGCGTACAGGAAGTAAATAAAAGAAAAAATAGGGCTTTCTTGTGTCTTAAACAGTAGAGCGTGGCACTTGCAACATCAAGGTCATGGGTTTTATTCCCAGGGAAAGCAAGAACTGATTAGAATGTCAATGTGTTTCTTGAATGCAATGATAAAAGTGTCTGATAAATGCATGAATGAACAAAAGCGTAACTTTTCCTTCCGTCAATCAGTCTTGTCCTCATTGGCGGCTCTGTGAACCTGCAGACGTCTGACTTTGCCCACACAGCTGGGATTTACTTCAGACTTGCCCTTAAGGTCAGCGAATTACTGTATATGTTGTGTCTGTAAGTCAATGTGAGATGCTCTTCATGTCTCTTGAACAATTAGTTATTACTGTCTTTACTTCAATAGTGTTCCTGATTCTTTAGCATCATCTTACGAACTAAAATGAAGGAAATGAGCTGCTACTGATGTGTTTTTGTGCTGTTCTCAGGCACATGATGAGGGCGAGTACTTTCCCATCTGGGGAACATGCCTGGGATTTCAGCTGCTCACTGTTCTGGTGGCCGGAGAAAACCTGCTGAGTGAGACTACAGCTGAGAATGTCGCTTATCCACTGAACTTCAGCTCAGGTGCTCACACACACACTACAGTCGTGAGGCCCGTTCACACAGAGGATCTATAACGTCAATATAAAAGAACAGCAGAGTTCACACCAGAACTGTAATGATAACAGCACAGAGGAATTAAATCATTGGCCAATTTCAGAACGATTTTATCCAGCTGACGAACGATTAAAACATTGACAGCCAATCAGAATGCATTCAGCTTACGAGAACTCAAACATTCGCAGTGGCAGACGACAAACCTGCAACACACGCTTAGAATAAACAAATCAAATAGTTATCGTTATATTCATTGTTTTTGGTGTGAACGGACCTTTAGTTTTATACCCACAACTTTGTATTGATTGCAATAAAGAATTGAAGCTAATGGGAATGTTGGAATAAGAAACACTGCACTTCTAGCACTTCCCAAACCATTCTCTATTCATCATTTTGGGATTGTCCTCCATTTGATGAAGATGTAGGAAAACATTTTACACATATGGAAAACATATCCAACATTTGATGCAGTAGAAGGGCAATTATTGGCTCATATTTCAGCAAAAACTACATCATTCTTACTGAAGTGCACAAAAAATCTTTAGTTTACAGTGTTGATACATTGTTTTCCACACAAAAGTGTGAATTGAATTTTGCAGAGGAGGAAGACTAAGAGACGCATCTTTTTTGTTATCTTATGTATCTATAACCAAATTAATGCTAGAGGGACTATTTAAGTTTAAGTGTGAAGGCCAAGTATCGTAACCCACACTTGAAAATTGTCCTCTGTATATAACTCATCCAGGTTAGTGCACACACATTAGGAGCAGTGAGTAGTGACACACACACACACACACACACATTAGGAGCAGTGAGTAGTGACACACACACATACATTATGAGCAGTGATAATGAGCTTACAGCCTTTGGAAATCTGATCTACCATCACCAAGATGTAAGTGTGTCCTGCTGATCGCTCATGAAGTCCACTCCAATGTGAGTCCAGGGGTGATGGGTACACCAATTCGACACACAGAGGATCTATAACGTCAATATAAAAGAACAGCAGAGTTCACACCAGAACTGTAATAATAACAGCACAGAGGAATTAAATCATTGGCCAATTTCAGAACGATTTTATCCAGCTGACGAACGATTAAAACATTGACAGCCAATCAGAATGCATTCAGCTTACGAGAACTCAAACATTCGCAGTGGCAGACGACAAACCTGCAACACACGCTTAGAATAAACAAATCAAATAGTTATCGTTATATTCATTGTTTTTGGTGTGAACGGACCTTTAGTTTTATACCCACAACTTTGATTTTGTATGTGATTAATCGAGTACTAGAATATATGAATATATAAATGTAATGGTTACTGTATCCACTAACAGAGGCTTCATCCAGCCGGATGTTTGCTGCCGTTCCTCCTGACCTCCGTAAAGCGTTGTCTCAGGAGCCGCTCACTGCAAACTTCCACCACTACGGCGTGACTAAAGAGGTGCGTCTTTCATAAACACACTTTATATGTTCATGAAAATCATTCTGATCAGAATAACAAACAGCGAGTAATGAGCTCATCCTCTTTCTCAGGCGTTCATGGGTAATGAGAAACTGAAAGACTTTTTTTCAGTGCTGTCCACAAACGTAGCGCAAAACGGCCTTGAGTTTGTCTCCACCATGGAAGGTAAAAACAAAACATTTTTTACCAGTCTCCTCGATATACAAGCAGCCATGCACCATGTGGATGAAACGTGTGATCATCAGGCAGGAAATACCCTTTCTATGGCGTCCAGTGGCACCCAGAGGTGAACCGCTTTCAGTGGAAGCCTCAGTACAACTTCCCTCATTCCAGCAATGCCGTGCGCATCTCATCCCTGCTGGCTGAGTTCTTTGTAAATGAGGGTAATTACAGAATCTCAGTTTCTTGCGATGTTCCTCGTTTGATGAACAAATGCAGTGCTAAATGAACAAATGCATGTGTCTGTTTTCAGGAAGGTGAAGCACCCATCACTTCAGTAAAGCAGCAGAAGAGAGCCGCGCGCTGATATACAACTACAATCCTGTTTACGTAGCAAACATCTCTGCATATGAACAGTCTTATTTCTTCTGAGCGACACATAATACTGGAGGATGCTGAGAAAGAAAACCATTCTCAAGACATTTCAGACGGACAAATGTACTGTAATAATCACAAACCTCATATTTAAAGATATGATGTTTTTAACAGACAGACAAACTAAATCAGTGTTTTCTTGAATTATTTTGTGATTTATTATTACGTATGTCATGCCTTTAATGAATGTTATTTTATATGTGAATTGCTAAAACTTCCTGGTTTTGGTATTTCCATCTTGGGCATTTTTGATTAACTGTTCTGTCATTCTGTACTCGCTGTAGATTGACACAAAACCATCAATGGTTGATCTTTAAATGTTGTATTCATATTTTAATGCAGTTATAACATTTACCTAATTTGTCAATAAAGCAGTTGTATTGATTGCAATAAAGAATTGAAGCTAATGGGAATGTTGGAATAAGAAACACTGCACTTCTAGCACTTCCCAAACCATTCTCTATTCATCATTTTGAGATTGTCCTCCATTTGATGAAGATGTAGGAAAACATTTTACACATATGGAAAACATATCCAACCTTTGATGCAGTAGAAGGGCAATTATTGGCTCATATTTCAGCAAAAACTACATCATTCTTACTGAAGTGCACAAAAAATCTTTAGTTTACAGTGTTGATACATTGTTTTCCACACAAAAGTGTGAATTGAATTTTGCAGAGGAGGAAGACTAAGAGACGCATCTTTTTTTGTTATCTTACGTATCTATAACAAAATTAATGCTAGGCTGGACTATTTAAGTTTAAGTGTGAAGGCCAAGTATCGTAACCCACACTTGAAAATTGTCCTCTGTATATAACTCATCCAGGTTAGTGCACACACATTAGGAGCAGTGAGTAGTGACACACACGCACACATTAGGAGTAGTGATAATGAGCTTACAGCCTTTGGAAATCTGATCTACCATCACCAAGATGCAAGTGTGTCCTTCTGATCGGTCATGAAGTCCACTCCAATGTGAGTCCAGGGGTGATGGGGAACCGGTAGGGGAAGAAATTTACCATCAGTCAGGTGGCGGGGTGTCTTGGTTGTGGCACAGACTGAGCATCCTTTGACGTACCGGAAGAGATCCAGAGCCGTACTGGGCTACCAATACACTATGATGTTTTATTAACAAAGTTCGGGAGGAGCACGTTCATATGATTAATGCAATCAACACATCATCAGCAATTACACCTCATCCTATCAGCAGGAGAGGGAAACGTGTATAAATAGACATGTCTCGACTCACCCACACATCTCGACATTTTTCGGCATCCCTCCACCACCCCAACTCCTCACACTTAACCATTCCTATCAAAGTCAGGATACGGGGGGAGTGCTCCAGGTTCGGGCTAAATACCGAACTCGGAGCCCTCTCCTCGGACAGCACGCCAAATAGTCTTACCATTTATTGCTCCTGAATCATTTGTAAGTGTGAACTCGTGAACCTTGGATTAGCGAGAGGGTTCGCTGGGTGTCCAGAGCTCGGACACGTGTGCGCTTGGTCCATGAGGAACAGGCGGAGACTGAATGGGACATAGATCCGTCCCTCAGGACCCCCCAGCAGAGCAAGTTCCTCGTGAGTTGCGTCGGCAATGAGTTGATTTAGGGACCACTGTATAGGACTCATAGGACTCTGTATAGGACAATGATGGCTGGAGGGAGGATGGGTTCCCTCCAGCCAGTGTCTCCACTCTTCTAATTCCAACTTGATGGCTAGCAACTCACAATTACTGATGTCGCAGTTACGCTTCAGCGGGGTCAGCTTGGAGTAGTAGGCACATGAGTCTGGAGTCGCAGAGACTTACCCTGCCACTGGGACAGTACAGTTCCTACCCCGACACAGGAGGGGCACTTCTACCACAAAAGGAAGATCTGGGTCTGGATGAGGTAGGGTAAGAGCTGTACAGAAGGCTGACTTGAGTTGTTGAAAGGCCTTTGTGGCTTCCAGTGACCAGGACAGAGACTTGGCCCCTTTTTTGAGCAGTGCAGAGAGGGGTGCGGCGATGAAACTGAATCCGTGTATGAATCTTCTGTAGAGATAACAAACACCCAATATGGTGATTTATTTGATGAAGCGATCGGAATGCTATAAAAATGTACATATACTGTATATGTTTGCAAACAACAGAAGGCATATGTGCACCAACTAACAGCAGAGATTTACCAGTATACAATAAAAAACACCTTTGATTCTCAATACAAACCTTTAACTATATTCTCCTACATTGCAAACACAATTTCGCTCACAGCCTAAACATTCATAACATATTCGTGAGGTCATCACGTTGTACTAGATTGCATACTTTCTTGCGTTCTGCCTGTCTAATGTGCTTTTGTCAACAAATTCGGCTTTGTCCCGTCTTTTAGCAACCTTCAATCAGTTCTTCAATTCGCAGTGGCGCTGAGCAGAGCTCACATCAGAACATAAGCAGAGTGTTACGGCTGGAGGTGCGGTGTGCGATGCCGAGGAACGAGGAGAAACAGTTACAACAAACCACGATTACACAGGGAAACAGAAGGGTATTTAACAAGAACACACATTAGGAACACCTGCAGGACTAGACAAGGTAATTGATAAGCATAACAGGTGATGAGGATTAAAAGGGACCCGGAGGTGGAACATGAGACTGTGACACAGAGAGTGTGTGTGTGTGTGTGTGTGTGTGTGTGTGTGTGTGTGTGTGTGTGTGTGTGTGTATGTGATCAGCCAGCGGCGGCTTCCTGCACATGCTTCATTTGCACGTGGAGGAGTGAAGATCTCCTGCTTTCCCTGCATCTGGGAGCAGATGCTGCATGAGGACACATAGACACATAGAAAATACTTAGACAAATGGGGAGTTTGGCGGTTCCACTTCAAAAATGTCGACATAATAGTATTTGCGAGTTAACCGTGAGTCGAGATAAGTGAACTTCAGTGTACTTGCTTTTACATTGACATCATTGTTTGTTCATTGTTTTTCATACATTTTAAGCGTTCTCGTCTTTACCCGTACAGAGACACTTCCAGCTCAGCAACAGTTGCCTGAATGAAAAATGAAATAGCTAACTAATATTATTACTGAAACAATGTAGTATATAACTACATATACATATACATACATATATATAACTACCGTGGAATAACATAGGGTTTATAGACAATTGGAAAAGTTTTTGGGGCAGACCTGACCTGTTGAAAAAAGATGGTATTCATCCCACCTGGGATGGTGCCGCTCTTCTCTCTAGTAATTTGGCATATAGTCTTAGAGCTAAACCTTGACTAACTGGGGTCCAGGTCAGGAAGCAGACAAACTGGCTAAACCGATCGTCTGCTAGCTGTCTCACGTCACAGAGGTCAGATAAATTTCAACACATAGAGACTCTTTCACCTAGATATCATCCTATAGAGATTGTGTCTGTTCCCCGAATTAGCAAATACAAAAATCTCTCAAAACCGTTTAAGAATAAAAATTTAATTGATTTACAAACAACTAAGAACAGATATAACACAAATGAACAAATGATAAAGCTTGGGTTACTGAATATACGATCCCTTTCCTCAAAAGCACTTATTGTAAATGATATGATTACAGATCATAAACTAGATGTGCTGTGTTTGACAGAAACTTGGCTAAAACCAGACCAAACAGACCAAAACCATTACTTTAAATGAGTCCACCCCTCAAGATTACTGTTATAAACATGAGCCTCGTCTGAAAGGTAAAGGAGGAGGTGTTGCTGTAATTTATAGTAACACGATCAGTACTGCTCAAAGGTCTAATTTGAAATATAATTCTTTTGAAGTGATGGTCCTCAATGTAAAATTATCTAGTGCAAGTAATAATTCCTGTTTAACTTTTGTGCTGGCTATTCTATACAGGCCACCAGGGCACCATACAGACTTTTCAAAGAATTTGCTGATTTTCTCTCAGGATTAGTAATGTCTGTGTCACGGATTAGGCTGGTGTGTGATGCGGAGAGACAAGGAGACACTCGGAGATTCAAAACTGAAAACACTTTAATCAAAACTAGAAACCAAAACGGCACGCAATGGTGCAAAACACGAACTCAGAGGGAGAATACATCCACACACAAACTACCATGTAACACTGACAATTACCGACAAACACAAAGGGACACAGGAGGGTATTTATAGAAACGAGGAAACTACACACAGCTGACGGGACTTGGGCAGTGATTAACGAGACAGGTGTGGAACAATCTAGAAGACACAGAAGGATCCGGAATGTGGGAGACGTGACAGTACGCCCCCTCCCGCAAGGCGTGACCTCACGCCGAGTGAGCAACACCTTGCGGAGGGGAGGGAGGGGGAACAGGAGGAGGACAAGACAGACCAGACAACAGAAGAAACAAGGGTGGGAGGTTGGGCAGCCTGGAGACCGGGTTACCCGGAGTCATGGAGGTCTCCAGGGTGGTACCGGGGCTATGGGGAACCAGGGTAGCACCGGGGGAATAGGGCGCCAGGGCGGCGCGGCAGTCCAAGGTGGCTCAGGGACGGCCGGCTCTGGAGGCTCTGGGAGGGCCGGCTGCACCGGCGGAGGCTCTGGGAGCACCGGGGGAATAGGGCGCCAGGGCGGCGCGGCAGTCCAAGGTGGCTCAGGGACGGCCGGCTCTGGAGGCTCTGGATCTGGAGGGACCGGCTCTGGAGGCTCTGGATCTGGAGGGACCGGCTCTGGAGGCTCTGGATCTGGAGGGACCGGCTCTGGAGGCTCTGGCGGGACCGGCTCTGGAGGCTCTGGCGGGACCGGCTCTGGAGGATCTGGCGGGACCGGCTCTGGAGGCTCTGGCGGGACCGGCTCTGGAGGCTCTGGCGGGACCGGCTCTGGAGGATCTGGCGGGACCGGCTCTGGATCTGGGTCCGGATCAGGCGGCTGTGGCTCTGGCTGGACCGGCTGTGGCTCTGGCTGGACCGGCTGGAACGGCTGTGGCTCTGGCTGGACCGGCTGGAACGGCTGTGGCTCTGGCTGGACCGGCTGGAACGGCTGTGGCTCTGGCTGGACCGGCTGGAATGGCTGTTGCTCTGGCTGGACCGGCTGGAATGGCTGTTGCTCTGGCTGGACCGGCTGGAACGGCTGTTGCTCTGGCTGGACCGGCTGTGGCTCTGGCTGGACCGGCTGGAACGGCTGTGGCTCTGGCTGGAACGGCTGGAACGGCTGTGTCTCTGGCTGGAACGGCTGGAACGGCTGTGGCTCTGGCTGGAACGGCTGTGGCTCTGGCTGGAACGGCTGAGGCTCTGGGCAGAGTTCTGGAGGCTCTGGGAGGGCCGGCTGCACCGGCGGAGGCTCTGGGAGGGCCGGCTGCACCGGCGGAGGCTCTGGGAGGGCCGGCTGCACCGGCGGAGGCTCTGGGAGGGCCGGCTGCACCGGCGGAGGCTCTGGGAGGGCCGGCTGCACCGGCGGGGGTTGTTCGGGCCACGGGAGATCTGGCCAATCCAGAGGCCCGGGCAGGTCCAGCAATTCAGGCCACGGCGGGAGTTCCAGGTCAGTGGGATGCTCTGGCAGGCTGGGCTCGGACTCTGACTGGAGGCTCTCGGGCTCTGGCTTGAGGCTCTCGGGCGCTGGCTTGAGGCTCTCGGGCGCTGGCTTGAGGCTCTCGGGCGCTGGCTTGAGGCTCTCGGGCGCTGGCTTGAGGCTCTCGGGCGCTGGCACTGGCTGGAGGATCTCGGGCGCTGGCACTGGCTGGAGGATCTCGGGCGCTGGCACTGGCTGGAGGATCTCGGGCGCTGGCACTGGCTGGAGGATCTCGGGCGCTGGCACTGGCTGGAGGATCTCGGGCGCTGGCACTGGCTGGAGGATCTCGGGCGCTGGCACTGGCTGGAGGATCTCGGGCGCTGGCACTGGCTGGAGGATCTCGGGCGCTGGCACTGGCTGGAGGATCACGGGCGCTGGCACTGGCTGGAGGATCACGGGCGCTGGCACTGGCGGGCGGATCACGGGCGCTGGCACTGGCGGGCGGATCACGGGCGCTGGCACTCGGTTCATTCACTCCGGGAATCGGTTCATTCACTCCGGGAATCGGTTCACGGTTCGCAGGCGCTGCCAGGGGAACAACGGGCGCGGAAGCGGGCGAAGTTCCTGGCACGCGTGCTGAAGTTTCAGGTGGAGAGGCTGCCTTCATGAACTTGCTGGGCCGGGGGTGAACACTCTCAAGACATTTAACCACGGCCTCACGCCAACTAAGGTCTGTGGTGTCTGGAAGGTTCCGCGGCTGATGGAAGTTTGCCCCGACCCAGTAGATGGTCTTAAGCGCGGCGTCGTCGAGCCCAGAGATGGCGGCGAGCACCCAGAACTCTCGCGAATAACATGCCAGGTCCAGATTCCGACGAGCAGCGGAGATGAACAGGTCAGCTAACTCCATATTGGCAGTCTTTCAGGGGCGACAAACCCGGTCGGTTATTCTGTTTTTGCGGTCGGTAATTCTGTCACGGATTAGGCTGGTGTGTGATGCGGAGAGACAAGGAGACACTCGGAGATTCAAAACTGAAAACACTTTAATCAAAACTAGAAACCAAAACGGCACGCAATGGTGCAAAACACGAACTCAGAGGGAGAATACATCCACACACAAACTACCATGTAACACTGACAATTACCGACAAACACAAAGGGACACAGGAGGGTATTTATAGAGACGAGGAAACTACACACAGCTGACGGGACTTGGGCAGTGATTAACGAGACAGGTGTGGAACAATCTAGAAGACACAGAAGGATCCGGAATGTGGGAGACGTGACAGTCTGCAGATAAAGTCATAATCATCGGTGATTTTAACATCCATGTAGATAATGAAAAAGACGCATTGGGATTGGCATTTAGAGACATTTTAAACTCTATTGGAGTTACACAACATGTATCAGGACCCACTCATTCTCGTAATCATACTTTAGATCTAATATTGTCATATGGGATCAATGTTGATACTGTTCAAATTCTGCAGCAGAGCGATGACATCTCAGATCATTACTTAGTTGCGTGTAGATTACCTTTAGCCAAAGTCGAAAAACTAGCTCCCTGTTATAAATATAGTAGAACTATCACTCCTAACACAAAAGATAGCTTTATAAATAATCTTCCTGATCAGTTTCATCTACTTAACATCCCAGATAGCCTAGAAGAACTTGATGTTGCAACAGAAACTATAAACTCTCTCTTTTCCAGCACTTTAGACACTGTTGCTCCGTTACGCTTAAAGATTAAAGAAAATAGTCCAACACCGTGGTACAACGAGCACACCCGGGCCCTCAAGAGAGCAGCCAGAAATATGGAGCGCAGCTGGAAAAAAACTAAGCTAGAGGTTTTTCGCATTTCATGGAAAGACAGCTCTATTGCATTCAGAAAGGCCTTAAGATCAGCTAGATCTACTTACTTTTCTACCCTCTTAGAAGAAAACAAATACAACCCTAGGTATTTATTTTATACAGTGACTAAATTAACAAGAAATAAAGCCTCAACCCCAGATGCTTTAAATCAGCACAGCACTAATCGCCACTTCATGGACTTCTTTACTTGCAAAATTCATAATATTAGAGAGAAAATTATAACCATGCAACAGTCTACTACAATATTCCAAAATACAGTAAATTTTAGTGTCCCTGAAGAAAAATTCCAATCCTTCATTGCTATTGGGGAGGAAGAATTGTCTAAACTCGTTAAATCATCAAAATCAATGCATGCTAGACTCAATACCAACTAAGCTACTGAAAGAGATGCTTCCAGAAATCATAGATCCTATTCTTAATATAATTAATTCTTCTTTGTCATTAGGATACGTACCAAAAACCTTTAAGCTGGCTGTAATTAAACCGCTTATTAAAAAACCACAACTTGATCCTACAGAATTAGTTAATTACAGGCCGATATCGAATCTACCTTTCTTGTCAAAGATTCTAGAAAAGGCAATATCTTTACAACTATGTTCCTTTCTAGAAAGAAACAGCATCTACAAGGATTTCCAGTCAGGATTTAGACCACATCATAGTACTGAGACTGCTCTCATTAGAGTTATAAATGATTTGCTCTTATCATCCGATCGTGGTTGTATCTCTCTGTTAGTGTTACTGGACCTTAGTGCTGCATTTGATACAATTGACCACAAAATCCTTCTGAATAGACTTGAAAATTATGTTGGCATTAGTGGAGTTGCATTAGCCTGGTTCAAGTCATAATTATCTGACCGTTATCAGTTTGTAGCAGTAAATGAGGAGATGTCATATCGGTCACGGGATCAGTATGGAGTTCCTCAAGGTTCAGTACTAGGACATTTGCTTTTCACCCTGTACATGCTTCCTTTGGGTGCAGTTATTAGGAAGCATGGCATTAGCTTTCATTGTTACGCTGATGATACTCAGCTCTATATTTCTTCTCATCCTGATGAAACGAACAAATTCACGAAATTAACAGAATGCATAACCGATATAAAACATTGGATGACTAATAACTTTCTACTGCTAAATTCTGAAAAAACAGAGATTCTAATTATTAGACCAAAAAGTTCAGCACATAATAATCTAGACTACTGCCTAACACTCGATGGCTGCTCTTTCAAGTCTTCGTCGTCAGTTAGAAACCTGGGTGTGCTTTTTGATACCAATCTTTCATTTGAAAGCCATGTTTCTAGCATCTGTAAAACGGCGTTCTTCCATCTTAAAAATATATCTAAATTGCGACATATGCTATCTAAGACAAATGCGGAAAAGTTAGTTCATGCGTTCAAGGCTAGATTATTGTAATGCTTTACTAGGTGGTTGCCCTGCACGCTTAATAAACAAATTCCAGCTGGTCCAAAATGCAGCAGCTCGAGTTCTTACTAGAACCAGGAAGTATGAGCATATTAGCCCAGTTCTGTCAAACCTGCACTGGCTTCCTATTAAACACCGAATACATTTTAAAATCTTGCTAATTACTTACAAAGCATTAAATGGTTTAGCTCCACAGTACTTGAGCGATCTCTTAACACATTATAGTCCTTCACGTCTATTGCGATCCCAAAATACTGACCAGCTTATAATACCTAGAATATCAAAGTCAACTGCTGGCGGGCGATCCTTTTCCTATTTAGCTCCTAAACTCTGGAACAGTCTTCCTATTACAGTTCGGGAAGCAGACACACTCTGTCATTTTAAATGTAGACTAAAAACACATCTCTTCAACCTGGCATACACATAACACATTATACATACATATTTAATCCAAATCATGTAAAATGATTGTTACCGTGGGCAGCTGGATCCGGGCCGTATCCAGATCAGATGAAGGACCTGGACACGAGCACAGCACTGCCCTGGGGTGTCTGCGGAGACCGTGACTCTACTGGACCCTCCCCTGTGACGATCATGAACCCATCTCTAACCGGACCAAATTGGACTTAATATTGGACTTGAATTGTTATCAATATAATAATCATGCACAGTTTGGCTGTTGGCCAGAGGAGAACTGGTCCCCCAACTGAGCCTGGTTTCTCCCAAGGTTTTTTCTCCATTCTATTCTTCATTCGTTACGTCACCTGCCGGAGTTTTGGTTCCTTGCCGCTGTCGCCTATGGCTTGCTCAGTTGGGGAAACTTAACACTTAAAATTCATCAATTGTATTGATTCAGCTGCTCTTTTGGGGCTTCTGTTCAGCCAAACAAACTTTGTTTATATTGTTTTTCCTGTAAAGCTGCTTTGAAACAATCTACATTGTAAAAAGCGCTATACTGTATAAATAAAGGTGACTTGACTTGACTTGACTAGTAAAATAACTCTGACAACAAGAGTTAGATCTGAGTGACTACCACATCAATGTCAACAATGTCATACATACAGGCATTTATATCAGTTTATTATTTATTGTTTATTAATTATTCGAATAATCGGTCAAATATCAGCTTTTTGTTGAATTCTGACTGATTTAAATACTATCTATCAGCAAATTACAGACAAAGATGATAAAAGATTCTTTGACTTACCGGTTTCACCATGCTAACGGCTCCCGGTGATTGTCACAGCAACAAATGAGTTTAAAGTTTATGACATTCAAGTTTTAATTTTTAATTAAGAAACTTATATTTACGATCATTCTGATAAAGAACTGGGCGGTAGATATTGTTAAATCCCAGCACTGGCTACAAGCGTAAATATTGAAATTAAGTGTTAATTTATATTCTTGAGTAAATGGAAATACTTATTTAAAATATTCCTGTTGTAATCTGTAGAGAGAGCAAGTGTTGAGAAAGTTAACAGATATCCAGACAGTGCTTTAAGTTCTTACAGAGAGCTGTCTTTATATATTCAAATAAACAACTGATAAAAAAAAAAGATGTAATATTCAAGAAACATTTCCTCTACGTTATGGTCTTCTTTCACTTTTAGACTCTTCCTTGTCAGGTGACACATAAAAGTGAAACCAGTAAAGCAGGATCCATTTTGCGATGAGGAAGTAAACATTAAGAGAGAACAGTGAGTATTACAAGCTTTACTTTACTGAACCAATGAATGTTATGATTCCACTTCTATTTTCATTTAACATATTTAATATTTAAGTTATGTGATGATTAGTTTAGTTTAACACAAATTTGTTGCAAAAATTTTGGGCTGATTGTCAAACCAGGGTAGTGAAATAGCGAGTATTTGTGGCACAATACAGTCATACACTAAAAAAACTGAAAACCTAAAAACATGCTTGTTTAAGCATCTAAATTAATGTATTCTGATTGTCAATGATATTACTTAACCCGACTGAATCAGCTGAATCATCAAGAGAACTCTCCTTTATTTGCACCAGGACATTTTGGAGAGCAAAAGTCAATCCACACTAGTTTAAAGTACAGCAATAAACAAAAGTTTTGAAAGTGTTTTAAACCATATCAGGACATAAAAACACAGAGTATGTGAATCTCTGATTCCATTACTTTATTTATTTTTTTACACAGTGCTTGTCTGAGTTTGTGCTGCTGGCTGTAAATGATTTGATTCTGTGTGCAGATCATAACTGTGAACTGACTGTTGAAAAGACACAGTTCTGAGAGAGAAACACATTTCTGAGATCTGATGAGACGTAATTGGTTCTGTGGATCAGAACAATAACCTTAACCATACCATAACCTTCAGAATGAATCTTTGTGAAGAACGTGACACAAAGATAAAGACAGTCAAGAGGTGAGAGAACTTCACATATTTTCACTCAATCCGTAAACATCTTTTTTTGTTAAACAGTGTTTATTGCTGTTTTGTTTCAGTCTGAGTGAAAATGAATCTCCTGAACCCAGCTGTGTGTCCATGAAGAGTGACCAATCAATGCCTCTTCCAATTAATTTCAGTTTGGGACACTCTTCTGCTGATCTGAGGTGTTATTTACTTTACAGAATGAGAAATATGTGATTTAATGAGATATATATTAAATATTACATGTTTTGTTTGAATACAGTCAAGAAGAAGATGGATCAAAATCAAATATTGTAAAGAAGAACTTGGACTCAATTTTTAAGGTTGGTGTGTGTGTGTGTGTGTGTGTGTGTGTGTACAGGTTAAAAATATCCCCACAAGGATAATACAAACCTGAGATCACCAACATTGTGGGGACCAGTCAACATTCACGAGGGGGAAAAAAAGGATTAATAAATTATACTAAACGTCTCAGGTTACTATTGTAACCATAGTTCCCTGAGAACAGGGAAACGAGACGCTGCGTCCCGTCGCCATGCTTCGGACCTTCCTTGCAGGCGTCTCCTTCAGATATGGTTATTATTAAGTTGGCTTGAGAAAGCCAACTTAGTGATATTGTATCTAAACTTATTATTATTAAGTTGGCTTGAGAAAGCCAACTTAGTGATATTGTATCTAAACTTATTATTATTATTATTATTATTATTATTATTATTATTATTATTATTATTATTATTAAGTTGGCTTGAGAAAGCCAACTTAGTGATATTGTATCTAAACTTATTATTATTATTATTATTATTATTATTATTAAGTTGGCTTGAGAAAGCCAACTTAGTGATATTGTATCTAAACTTATTAAGTTGGCTTGAGAAAGCCAACTTAGTGATATTGTATCTAAACTTATTATTATTATTATTATTCTTCTTACCTAAAATTCTCAGAGCATCTCCTCCTAGAGCTTTAAAGCTACAACCACTAAACTCTGCTCAGACTTCAGACCTGTTCTGACTTGAGTTGCTATCCCTTTTCAGACTGATCAGACTTATGATTTTTGATAAAACTGAAGATTAAAGTCATAAAATCTCCATAGACTTTCACTAATGAAGTGAAAACTGAATTTTAGATAGAGCGTCCACTCCATCTGTTGGTAACATCACAACATTACACCTGATATATAATACATTTCAATACAGTATGTGTGAACATGTCCATTCCAATGGGCATGCATTTTTTTTTTTTAAATCCTGAAAAAAAACTTGCAGGTCTACAATCGATTTTTTACTTTAATTAGTAAGTTAAATCTCTCTATTTTACATACATAATATCACAAAATTACACCCCTGTCAGTGAGAGCACTGAAGTTTGAACGAATCAGAGCGCTGCAATTCAAAGCCTCAAAGCTTTTCAAAGACGCCATTACTGCCGGAGAGAGAGATCATAATCTCCTAAAATAGATTTATGTGAGAGAGTTTATGATCAAACGGAAATTGTTTCCGATTATCAAGTAACCACTGCAGTGTGTTTGCTTGAAGATTTATGCACTTATATGGCCAAATTGTGACTCTCATTCGTGTTTACTCGGTGAAGGCATTTCCCCCCGCTGATTACTATGGAAACGGCAACTCTCAATGAAGTTCAAACGCGCGTCCTCGCGCACTCGCGTCAGTTTATTTATAACTTATTCCTGAGTAAATATTACATTGCCTTGATTCCTTTATCTGCTATAATTGCCGTGTTGAACTGAAGTCTGACATGGCAGATCGATTCAATCTGAAAACTGCTTGAGATTAGAAAAAACAGCATTACTATCCCCATTGTAATTGTGCAGGAATGATTTAAGAAATACTAATATTTAAGTTATTTTATTTCACATGAAGAAAGGCTTTATACACACACACACACACACACACACATATATACATATATATATATATATATACACATACATATCTATCTATACACACATTTATATAGTAAATAAATGTATAAAGGGCTCCATATATATGCAGTGGAACTGCAGTCTGTTTAGAAAGTGGTAAGACTATATTAATAATGCTTAATTACATCTTTAAAATAGAAATAAAACAAAGTATTCACATGAGTGAAAACTGACCGTTAAAAGCCAAGGATGTAATTAAACCGTAAACATTTTTATAAACTAATTGCAATTTTCAACACTTTGGGGATCAAAAAGCATTGTTATTTATTTTTTGGTATTTCGTTACAACACTGATGATCCCTCATGATGAAAAAACTCCATGTATGTTCCCTAGATGCCATTTTGTGTACTAACCAAGTATTGCAACACTTCTGTAATCAATTAATTATTTACTCATGTTTATTACCAATGTAAATGTTGTTTATTTTAGATTTATATTTAATATTCATTATTATTCTTTGATATTTCAGACCACTCACTGTTCAGCTGAATCATCAATAACCTCCAGTCTCTGCGTCAACTGACTCTTGTGTTCTTTAAAACATTAAATCTCACTAGTGACTTGTTAAATAACATTCATTCTCGTCAGTGACATGTTAACTCATGTTAAATCTCACAAGCGACCTACGAATTAACAAATCTCACTAGCGAGATGTTAGTTCACACTAAATGTCAATAGCGTCTTGTTAATTAACGTTAAATCTTGCTAGCAACATGCTAGATCACGCAAATTCTCACTAGTGACATGCTAGATCATGCTAAATCTTGATAGCAACTTGTTAATTAACAATAAATCTTGCTAACAATATGCTAATTCAGCGAATTCTTGCCAGCAGCATGCTTATTTATGTTAAATGTTGCTAATGACTTCGGAATTCATTCTAAATCTTGCTAGCAACAAGATAATTAACATTAAATCTTGCTAGCAAAATTGATCATCAATTGATTAAAGATTAAATTATGATCAAAGAACATAACGACACCTTAGTAACTGCCTAGAAACAACGCAAGGCAATAACTAACAAGTGTATACAGTTTTATGCAAAAGTTTAGGCACCTTTCTGAGGCTGCATGATAATCTGCTCAATCTTTTTAAGTAAAGATCCTAGTGATATGCCATTCATTTTCTAGAGAAAGCTTGATAAAGCAATGTTTTTCAGACCAAAATACTTAGTGTAGCAGTATTTAGTTGTATGAAATAAAATACAATGTGACAAATAGGCGGTGCAAAAGTTTGGCCACCCTTTCAATTGTGTTGATTTGAATACCTGTAGTCACTTAATGCTGATTGTTTGCAACACAAAATTGATGTTATTGGCTCAATGAACATTAGACTGGAAACACAGGTGCAACCAATCATGAAAAAGGATATTTAAGTTTGCTAATTGCCAGTTGTGCTTCTCTTCGATTCTCTACTGGAAAGTAGCAACATGGGAACCTCAAAAGAACTCCCCAATGACTTAAAAACTAGGATAATTCATCAGTGTGAGTTAGGAGAAGCATGTTAAAAGTTATCACAAAGGTTTAAGGTCCCTGTCTCCAGTCAGAAATATAGTTAGAAAATGGAAGGCAACAGGAACAGTCCATGTGAAGGAAAGATGTGGCAGGCCAAGAAAGATATCTGAAAGGCAAAGGCGAAGTATGGTTAGAATGGTCAAATACAATTTACAGACCACCTCCAAAGATCTCCAAGAACATCTCGCTGCTGATGGTGTCATTGTACATCGTTCCACAGTCCAGCGTACTTTGCACAAGGAACAGCTCAATGAAAGGGTGATGCGGAAAAAGCCTTTTCCGCGTCTTGCCAACAAACAGAGTCATTTGAGGTATGCAAAGGCTCATCTGGACAAGTTCTGTGGACAGATGAAACTGAGATAGAGCTGTTTGGTCACAACCAGAAGAGCTTTGTATGGAGGAAAAAGAACACAGCGTTCCAGGAGAAGAACTTGCTCCCTACTGTAAAATGTGGTGGTGGGTCCTTCATGCTATGGGGCAAGCACAGGTACTGGAAACCTTGTCAAAGTTGAGGGTCAAATGGATTCCATCCAGTATCAGCAGATTCTTAAGAACAGTGTTCAAGAATCAGTCAAGAGGATGAAGTTATGCCAGGGTTGGTTGTTTCAGCAGGATAATGATCCAAAGCATTGCTCCAAATCTACCAAGGAATTCATGGTCAGACACAGATACAATGTTCTAGAATGGCCATCGCAGTCCAGACTTGAATATCATCGAAAATCTATGTAATGATTTGAAGCAGGTTGTCCACACTCGGAAACCATCAAACCTGACTGAACTGGAGACATTTTGCAAGGAAGAATGGTCCAAAATACCTGCAACCAGAATCCAGGGACTTCTCAGTGGCTATAAGAAGCGACTACATGCTGTTATTTCAGCAAAAGGGGGCTCTACTAAATATTAATGTGATAATTTCATTGGGGTGCCCACATTTTTGCACCTGTCTGTTTTTGCTATGACTCAAATTGTATTGTTTCTGTTGATTCAATAAATGCTATTTCAGAACTGAAATGTTACTGTTTTCATAAGGTATAAATTATATCCAAATGAAGTTGTGGCTTTGAAAGCCCGGCACATTATAAACTGAAATTATGATAATTATTAGGGGTGCCCAAACCTTTGCATAAAACTGTATATGCTCAAGATCTAATTCTTTCCATCTATCTATCTGTAAACTTAAACAACTTTTTAAGCTTTTACAAATAAATTTAACTTTCAGGATAGGCTTTCTCAAGCCAACTGAAGTTTATATCATAAACTTCCTCTATCTAGTTATTATTATTATTCTTCTTACCTAAAATTCTCAATGCATCTCCTCCTAGAGCTTTAAAGCTACAACCAATAAACTCTGCTCAGACTTCAGACCTGTTCTGACTTGAGTTGCTATCCCTTTTCAGACTGATCAGACTTATGATTTTTGATAAAACTGAAGATTAAAGTCATAAAATCTCCATAGACTTTCACTAATGAAGTGAAAACTGAATTTTAGATAGAGCATCCGCTCCATCTGTTGGTAACATCACAACATTACACCTGATATATAATACATTTCAATACAGTTTGTGTGAACATGTCCATTCCAATGGGCATGCATTTTATTTTTTTAAATCCTGAAAAAAAACTTGCAATCGATTTTTTACTTTAATTAGTAAGTTAAATCTCTCTATTTTACATACATAATATCACAAAATTACACCCCTGTCAGTGAGAGCACTGACGTTTGAACGAATCAGAGCGCTGCAATTCAAAGTCTCAAAGCTTTTCAAAGACGCCATTACTGCCGGAGAGAGAGATCATAATCTCCTAAAATAGATTTATGTGAGACAGTTTATGATCAAACGGAAATTGTTTCCGATTATCAAGTAACCACTGCAGCGTGTTTCCTTGAAGATTTATGCACTTATATGGCCGAATTCTGACTCTCATTCGTCTTTACTCGGCAACGGATTTTCTACTATGGGAAAGGTAAGTGAAGTTTAAACGCGCGTCCTCTCCTGGACTCGCGCCAACGTATAACCGTCTAAGCGCCTACGTTTATTTATGTACTTTATTGCTGAATTCTGACTCTCGCTCGTGTATACATAGGGAATGCAGAAACATGAATATACATTGGAAAGGCTTCCCTGAGCAGCGCGCGCGCTGACTCTCTTCAAATGCAGCGTCTAACAGTCAAAGTTATTTATAACTAATTCTTGAGTATATAGTCACATTGTGTTAATTCTTTTATCTGCTTTTAACTAAAGTCTGACTCCTGTTCTCGAGTTCAAACGCGCTTCCTGAGCAGATTCGCTGATAGATCGATGTTTTGTGAACACTTAAACAATAAATGAAATAAGATTTTTAAGGATGCAAAAACATGGCAGATCGATTCAAACTGTAAACTGCTTGAGATTCAAAAAAACTGCATTACTCTGCTGCATTACTTGAGCAGGAATTATTTTTAAAATACTAATATTTAAGTTATTTTGTTTCCCATGGAGGAAGGCTTTATACAAATATTACATTGCGTTGATTCCTTTATCTGCTATAATTGCCGTGTTGAACTGAAGTCTGACATGGCAGATCGAGTCAATCTGAAAACTGCTTGAGATTAGAAAAAACTGCATTACTCTCCTCATTGTACTTTAGCAGCAGTGGCGTAGCCACGGTGGGGCCTGGGTGGGCCTGGGCCCCCTCATTTACATGTGCGGCCCCCTCAGATTTTCAATTGTTTAAAATCGCGACAACTAAATTGAAAACATTTACAGCTGCACAAGACGATCGCAACGCACCCCCACAGTCAACAATAGCGCGCTGCGGGTTACACTATAACCAGTCTGGCTGAATGGTTAAGGCGATGGACTAACAATCCAATGCGGTTTTCATGCGCAGGTTCGAATCCAGCCGATTACGTTATGCTCAGGCCCCCTCATTTTAAGCTGGGCCCCCTCAAAAATAAAATTCTTTTAGTATATATAAAAGGCTACATATAGTGTAATTGTGGTGTAACTGCAGTCTCTTTTGAAAGTGATTAGCCTATATTAATAATGCTTAATTACAGCTTTAAAATAGAAATAAAACAAAGTATTATTCACAGTATCATATATATATATATATATATATATATATATATATACATATATATATATATACACACACACACCTCTATACATATATATATATATATATATATATATATATATATATATATATATACATACACATCTATTTAGTATATATAAAAGGCTACATATACATGCAGTGTAACTGCAGTCTCTTTTGAAAGTGATTAGCCTATACTAATAATGCTTAATTACAGCTTTAAAATAGAAATTAAACAAAGTATTTTTCGCATTAGTGAAAACTGACCGTTAAAAGCCAAGGATGTAATTAAACCGTAAACATTTTTTTAAACTAATTACAATTTTCCAACACTTTGGGGATCAAAAAGCATAATTATAACTTTTTTTTAAGTTTAAACTCTCAAAACTTTTTAAGCTAATTAACGATAAATCTTGCTAACAATATGCTAATTCAGCAAATTCTTGCCAGCAACATGCTTATTTATGTTAAATGTTGCTAATGACTTCAGAATTCATACTAAATCTTGCTAGCAACAAGATAATTAACATTAAATATTGCTAGCAAAATTGATCATCAATTGATTAAAGATTAAATTATGATCAAAGAACATAACGACACCTTAGTAACTGCCTAGAAACAACGGAAGGCAATAACTAACAAGAGTATATATGCTCAAGATCTAATTCTTTCCATCTATCCATCTGTAAACTTTCAAAACTTTTTAAGCTTTTACAAATAAATTTAACTTTCAGGCTAGGCTTTCTCAAGCCAACTGAAGTTTATATCATAAACTTCCTCTATCTAGTTATTATTATTATTCTTCTTACCTAAAATTCTCAATGCATCTCCTCCTAGAGCTTTAAAGCTACAACCACTAAACTCTGCTCAGACTTCAGACCTGTTCTGACTTGAGTTGCTATCCCTTTTCAGACTGATCAGACTTATGATTTTTGATAAAACTGAAGATTAAAGTCATAAAATCTCCATAGACTTTCACTAATGAAGTGAAAACTGAATTTTAGATAGAGCGTCCACTCCATCTGTTGGTAACATCACAACATTACACCTGATATATAATACATTTCAATACAGTATGTGTGAACATGTCCATTCCAATGGGCATGCATTTTATTTTTTTAAATCCTGAAAAAAAACTTGCAGGTCTACAATCGATTTTTTACTTTAATTAGTAAGTTAAATCTCTCTATTTTACATACATAATATCACAAAATTACACCCCTGTCAGTGAGAGCACTGAAGTTTGAACGAATCAGAGCGCTGCAATTCAAAGCCTCAAAGCTTTTCAAAGACGCCATTACTGCTGGAGAGAGAGATCATAATCTCCTAAAATAGATTTATGTGAGAGAGTTTATGATCAAACGGAAATTGTTTCCGATTATCAAGTAACCACTGCAGCGTGTTTCCTTGAAGATTTATGCACTTATATGGCCGAATTCTGACTCTCATTCGTCTTTACTCGGCAACGGATTTTCTACTATGGGAAAGGTAAGTGAAGTTTAAACGCGCGTCCTCTCCTGGACTCGCGCCAACGCATAACCGTCTAAGCACCTACGTTTATTTATAGCGCTCATTTATGTACTTTATTGCTGAATTCTGACTCTCGCTCGTGTTTCAATAAGACATTGGAAAGGCTTCCCTGAGCAGCGCGCGCTGACTCTCTTCAAATGCAGCGTCTAACAGTCAAAGTTATTTATAACTAATTCTTGAGTATATAGTTACATTGTGTTAATTCTTTTATCTGCTTTTAACTAAAGTCTGACTCCTGTTCTCGAGTTCAAACGCGCTTCCTGAGCAGATTCGCTGATAGATCGATGTTTTGTGAACACTTAAACAATAAATGAAATAAGGTATTTAAAAGGATGCAAAAACGATGGCAGATCGATTCAAACTGTAAACTGCTTGAGTTCAAAAAAACTGCATTACTCTGCTGCATTACATGAGCAGGAATTATTTAAAAAATACTAATATTTAAGTTATTTTGTTTCCCATGGAGGAAGGCTTTATACAAATATTACATTGCGTTGATTCCTTTATCTGCTATAATTGCCGTGTTGAACTGAAGTCTGACATGGCAGATCGAGTCAATCTGAAAACTGCTTGAGATTAGAAAAAACTGCATTACTCTCCTCATTGTACTTTAGCAGGAATTATTTTAAAAATACTAATATTTAAGTTTGTTTCCCATGAAGAAGGATTAGCCTATATTAATAATGCTTAATTACAGCTTTAAAATAGAAATAAAACAAAGTATTATTCACAGTATCATATATATATACACACACACACACACACACCTCTATACATATTATATATATATATATATATATATATATATATATATATATATATATACACATACACATCTATTTAGTATATATAAAAGGCTACATATACAGTCTGCAGTCTCTTTTGAAAGTGATTAGCCTATACTAATAATGCTTAATTACAGCTTTAAAATAGAAATTAAACAAAGTATTTTTCGCATTAGTGAAAACTGACCGTTAAAAGCCAAGGATGTAATTAAACCGTAAACATTTTTATAAACTAATTACAATTTTCCAACACTTTGGGGATCAAAAAGCATAATTATAACTTATTTTTAAGTTTAAACTCTCAAAACTTTTCAAGCTAATTAACGATAAATCTTGCTAACAATATGCTAATTCAGCAAATTCTTGCCAGCAACATGCTTTTTTATGTTAAATGTTGCTAATGACTTCGGAATTCATACTAAATCTTGCTAGCAACAAGATAATTAACATTAAATCTTGCTAGCAAAATTGATCATCAATTGATTAAAGATTAAATTATGATCAAAGAACATAACGACACCTTAGTAACTGCCTAGAAACAACGCAAGGCAATAACTAACAAGAGTATATATGCTCAAGCTCTAATTCTTTCCATCTATCCATCTGTAAACTTTCAAAACTTTTTAAGCTTTTACAAATAAATTTAACTTTCAGGCTAGGCTTTCTCAAGCCAACTGAAGTTTATATCATAAACTTCCTCTATCTAGTTATTATTATTATTATTATTATTATTATTATTATTATTATTATTATTCTTACCTAAAATTCTCAGAGCATCTCCTCCTAGAGCTTTAAAGCTAAAACCACTAAACTCTGCTCAGACTTCAGACCTGTTCTGACTTGAGTTGCTATCCCTTTTCAGACTGATCAGACTTATGATTTTTGATAAAACTGAAGATTAAAGTCATAAAATCTCCATAGACTTTCACTAATGAAGTGAAAACTGAATTTTAGATAGAGCGTCCACTCCATCTGTTGGTAACATCACAACATTACACCTGATATATAATACATTTCAATACAGTATGTGTGAACATGTCCATTCCAATGGGCATGCATTTTATTTTTTTAAATCCTGAAAAAAAAACTTGCAGGTCTACAATCGATTTTTTACTTTAATTAGTAAGTTAAATCTCTCTATCTTACATACATAATATCACAAAATTACACCCCTGTCAGTGAGAGCACTGACGTTTGAACGAATCAGAGCGCTGCAATTCAAAGCCTCAAAGCTTTTCAAAGACGCCATTACTGCTGGAGAGAGAGATCATAATCTCCTAAAATAGATTTATGTGAGAGAGTTTATGATCAAACGGAAATTGTTTCCGATTATCAAGTAACCGCTGCAGCGTGTTTCCTTGAAGATTTATGTACTTATATGGCCAAATTCTGACTCTCATTCGTGTTTACTCGGCAAAGGCTTTCGCCCGCTGAGTAGATTAGCTACTATGGAAACGGCAACTCTCAATGAACTTCAAACGCGCGTCCTCGCGCACTCGCGTCAAAGCACTTAAGTTTATTTATAACTTATGCCTGAGTAAATATTACATTGCCTTGATTCCTTTATCTGCTATAATTGCCGTGTTGAACTGAAGTCTGACATGGCAGATCGATTCAATCTGAAAACTGCTTGAGATTAGAAAAAAACAGCATTACTATCCCCATTGTAATTGTGCAGGAATGATTTAAGAAATACTAATATTTAAGTTATTTTATTTCACATGAAGAAAGGCTTTATACACACACACACACACACACACACACACACACACATATATATATATATATATACACATACATATCTATCTATCTATCTATACACACATTTATATAGTAAATAAATGTATAAAGGGCTCCATATACATGTAGTGTAACTGCAGTCTGTTTTGAAAGTGGCAAGACTATATTAATAATGCTTAATTACATCTTTAAAATAGAAATAAAACAAAGTATTATTCACATTAGTGAAAACTGACCGTTAAAAGCCAAGGATGTAATTAAACCGTAAACATTTTTATAAACTAACTGCAATTTTCCAACACTTTGGGGATCAAAAAGCATTGTTATTTATTTTTTGGTATTTCGTTACAACACCGATGATCCCTCATGATGAAAAAACTCCATGTATGTACCCTAGATGCCATTTTGTGCACTAACCAAGTATTGCAACACTTCTGTAATCAATTAATAATTTACTCATGTTTATTATCAATGTAAATGTTGTTTATTTTAGATTTATATTTAATATTCATTATTATTCTTTGATATTTCAGACCACTCACTGTTCAGCTGAATCATCAATAACCTCCAGTCTCTGCGTCAACTGACTCTTGTGTTCTTTAAAACATTAAATCTCACTAGTGACTTGTTAAATAACATTCATTCTCGTCAGTGACATGTTAACTCATGTTAAATCTCACAAGCGACCTACGAATTAACAAATCTCACTAGCGACATGTTAGTTCACACTAAATGTCAATATAGTGTCTTGTTAATTAACGTTAAATCTTGCTAGCAACATGCTAGATCACGCAAATTCTCACTAGTGACATGCTAGATCATGCTAAATCTTGATAGCAACTTGTTAATTAACAATAAATCTTGCTTCCAATATGCTAATTCAGCGAATTCTTGCCAGCAACATGCTTATTTATGTTAAATGTTGCTAATGACTTCGGAATTCATTCTAAATCTTGCTAGCAACAAGATAATTAACATTAAATCTTGCTAGCAAAATTGATCATCAATTGATTAAAGATTAAATTATGATCAAAGAACATAACGACACCTTAGTAACTGCCTAGAAACAACGCAAGGCAATAACTAACAAGTGTATATATGCTCAAGATCTAATTCTTTCCATCTATCTATCTGTAAACTTAAACAACTTTTTAAGCTTTTACAAATAAATTTAACTTTCAGGATAGGCTTTCTCAAGCCAACTGAAGTTTATATCATAAACTTCCTCTATCTAGTTATTAAGTTGGCTTGAGAAAGCCAACTTAGTGATATTGTATCTAAACTTATTATTATTATTATTATTATTATTATTCTTCTTACCTAAAATTCTCAATGCATCTCCTCCTAGAGCTTTAAAGCTACAACCACTAAACTCTGCTCAGACTTCAGACCTGTTCTGACTTGAGTTGCTATCCCTTTTCAGACTGATCAGACTTATGATTTTTGATAAAACTGAAGATTAAAGTCATAAAATCTCCATAGACTTTCACTAATGAAGTGAAAACTGAATTTTAGATAGAGCGTCCACTCCATCTGTTGGTAACATCACAACATTACACCTGATATATAATACATTTCAATACAGTATGTGTGAACATGTCCATTCCAATGGGCATGCATTTTATTTTTTTAAATCCTGAAAAAAAACTTGCAGGTCTACAATCGATTTTTTTACTTTAATTAGTAAGTTAAATCTCTCTATTTTACATTCATAATATCACAAAATTACACCCCTGTCAGTGAGAGCACTGAAGTTTGAACGAATCAGAGCGCTGCAATTCAAAGCCTCAAAGCTTTTCAAAGACGCCATTACTGCCGGAGAGAGAGATCATAATCTCCTAAAATAGATTTATGTGAGAGAGTTTATGATCAAACGGAAATTGTTTCCGATTATCAAGTAACCGCTGCAGCGTGTTTCCTTGAAGATTTATGCACTTATATGGCCAAATTCTGACTCTCATTCGTCTTTACTCGGCAACGGAGTACATTACTATGGGAAAGGTAAGTGAAGTTTAAACGCGCGTCCTCCTGGACTCGCGCCAAAGCATAAACGTCTAATCGCCTAAGTTTATTTATAGCGCTCATTTATGTACTTTATTGCCGAATTCTGACTCTCGCTCGTGTGTTCATGGGGAAGGCAGATACATGTAAAATGCTTCCCTGAGCAGCGCGCGCGCTGACTCTCTTCAAATGCAGCGTCTAACAGTCAAAGTTATTTATAACTAATTCTTGAGTATATAGTTACATTGTGTTAATTCTTTTATCGGCTTTTAACTAAAGTCTGACTCCTGTTCTCGAGTTCAAACGCGCTTCCTGAGCAGATTCGCTGATAGATCGATGTTTTGTGAACACTTAACAGTAACTGAAATAAGGTATTTAAAAGGATCCAAAAACGATGGCAGATCGCTTCAAACTGTAAACTGCTTGAGTTAAAAAAAACTGCATTACTCTGCTGCATTACATGAGCAGGAATTATTTTAAAAATACTAATATTTAAGTTATTTTGTTTCCCATGGAGGAAGGCTTTATACAAATATTACGTTGCGTTGATTCCTTTATCTGCTATAATTGCCGTGTTGAACTGAAGTCTGACATGGCAGATCGAGTCAATCTGAAAACTGCTTGAGATTAGAAAAAACTGCATTACTCTCCTCATTGTACTTTAGCAGGAATTATTTTAAAAATACTAATATTTAAGTTATTTTATTTCACATGAAGAAAGCTTTATACACACACACACACACACACACACATATACACATATATACATATATATATATATATATATATATATATATATATATATATATATATATATACACACACATACATATCTATCTATACACACATTTATATAGTAAATAAATGTATAAAGGGCTCCATATATATGCAGTGGAACTGCAGTCTGTTTAGAAAGTGGTAAGACTATATTAATAATGCTTAATTACATCTTTAAAATAGAAATAAAACAAAGTATTCACATTAGTGAAAACTGACCGTTAAAAGCCAAGGATGTAATTAAACCGTAAACATTTTTATAAACTAATTGCAATTTTCAACACTTTGGGGATCAAAAAGCATTGTTATTTATTTTTTGGTATTTCGTTACAACACCGATGATCCCTCATGATGAAAAAACTCCATGTTCCCTAGATGCCATTTTGTGCACTAACCAAGTATTGCAACACTTCTGTAATCAATTAATTATTTACTCATGTTTATTACCAATGTAAATGTTTATTTTAGATTTATATTTAATATTCATTATTATTCTTTGATATTTCAGACCACTCACTGTTCAGCTGAATCATCAATAACCTCCAGTCTCTGCGTCAACTGACTCTTGTGTTCTTTAAAACATTAAATCTCACTAGTGACTTGTTAAATAACATTCATTCTCGTCAGTGACATGTTAACTCATGTTAAATCTCACAAGCGACCTACGAATTAACAAATCTCACTAGCGAGATGTGAGTTCACACTAAATGTCAATAGCGTCTTGTTAATTAACGTTAAATCTTGCTAGCAACATGCTAGATCACGCAAATTCTCACTAGTGACATGCTAGATCATGCTAAATCTTGATAGCAACTTGTTAATTAACAATAAATCTTGCTACCAATATGCTAATTCAGCGAATTCTTGCCAGCAACATGCTTATTTATGTTAAATGTTGCTAATGACTTCGGAATTCATTCTAAATCTTGCTAGGACCAAGATAATTAACATTAAATCTTGCTAGCAAAATTGATCATCAATTGATTAAAGATTAAATTATTATCAAAGAACATAACGACACCTTAGTAACTGCCTAGAAACAACGCAAGGCAATAACTAACAAGTGTATATATGCTCAAGATCTAATTCTTTCCATCTATCTATCTGTAAACTTAAACAACTTTTTAAGCTTTTACAAATAAATTTAACTTTCAGGATAGGCTTTCTCAAGCCAACTGAAGTTTATATCATAAACTTCCTCTATCTAGTTATTATTATTCTTCTTACCTAAAATTCTCAGAGCATCTCCTCCTAGAGCTTTAAAGCTAAAACCACTAAACTCTGCTCAGACTTCAGACCTGTTCTGACTTGAGTTGCTATCCCTTTTCAGACTGATCAGACTTATGATTTTTGATAAAACTGAAGATTAAAGTCATAAAATCTCCATAGACTTTCACTAATGAAGTGAAAACTGAATTTTAGATAGAGCGTCCACTCCATCTGTTGGTAACATCACAACATTACACCTGATATATAATACATTTCAATACAGTATGTGTGAACATGTCCATTCCAATGGGCATGCATTTTATTTTTTTAAATCCTGAAAAAAAAACTTGCAGGTCTACAATCGATTTTTTACTTTAATTAGTAAGTTAAATCTCTCTATTTTACATACATAATATCACAAAATTACACCCCTGTCAGTGAGAGCACTGAAGTTTGAACGAATCAGAGCGCTGCAATTCAAAGCCTCAAAGCTTTTCAAAGACGCCATTACTGCTGGAGAGAGAGATCATAATCTCCTAAAATAGATTTATGTGAGAGAGTTTATGATCAAACGGAAATTGTTTCCGATTATCAAGTAACCGCTGCAGCGTGTTTCCTTGAAGATTTATGCACTTATATGGCCAAATTCTGACTCTCATTCGTGTTTACTCGGCAAAGGCTTTCGCCCGCTGAGTAGATTAGCTACTATGGAAACGGCAACTCTCAATGAACTTCAAACGCGCGTCCTCGCGCACTCGCGTCAAAGCACTTAAGTTTATTTATAACTTATGCCTGAGTAAATATTACATTGCCTTGATTCCTTTATCTGCTATAATTGCCGTGTTGAACTGAAGTCTGACATGGCAGATCGATTCAATCTGAAAACTGCTTGAGATTAGAAAAAAACAGCATTACTATCCCCATTGTAATTGTGCAGGAATGATTTAAGAAATACTAATATTTAAGTTATTTTATTTCACATGAAGAAAGGCTTTATACACACACACACACACACACACATATATATATATATATATATATATATATATATATATATATATATATATATATATATATATATATATATATACACATACATATCTATCTATCTATCTATACACACATTTATATAGTAAATAAATGTATAAAGGGCTCCATATACATGTAGTGTAACTGCAGTCTGTTTTGAAAGTGGCAAGACTATATTAATAATGCTTAATTACATCTTTAAAATAGAAATAAAACAAAGTATTATTCACATTAGTGAAAACTGACCGTTAAAAGCCAAGGATGTAATTAAACCGTAAACATTTTTATAAACTAACTGCAATTTTCCAACACTTTGGGGATCAAAAAGCATTGTTATTTATTTTTTGGTATTTCGTTACAACGCCGATGATCCCTCTTGATGAAAAAACTCCATGTATGTTCCCTAGATGCCATTTTGTGCACTAACCAAGTATTGCAACACTTCTGTAATCAATTAATAATTTACTCATGTTTATTATCAATGTAAATGTTGTTTATTTTAGATTTATATTTAATATTCATTATTATTCTTTGATATTTCAGACCACTCACTGTTCAGCTGAATCATCAATAACCTCCAGTCTCTGCGTCAACTGACTCTTGTGTTCTTTAAAACATTAAATCTCACTAGTGACTTGTTAAATAACATTTATTCTCGTCAGTGACATGTTAACTCATGTTAAATCTCACAAGCGACCTACGAATTAACAAATCTCACTAGCGAGATGTGAGTTCACACTAAATGTCAATAGCGTCTTGTTAATTAACGTTAAATCTTGCTAGCAACATGCTAGATCACGCAAATTCTCACTAGTGACATGCTAGATCATGCTAAATCTTGATAGCAACTTGTTAATTAACAATAAATCTTGCTACCAATATGCTAATTCAGCGAATTCTTGCCAGCAACATGCTTATTTATGTTAAATGTTGCTAATGACTTCGGAACTCATACTAAATCTTGCTAGCAACAAGATAATTAACATTAAATCTTGCTAGCAAAATTGATCATCAATTGATTAAAGATTAAATTATGATCAAAGAACATAACGACACCTTAGTAACTGCCTAGAAACAACGCAAGGCAATAACTAACAAGTGTATATATGCTCAAGATCTAATTCTTTCCATCTATCTATCTGTAAACTTAAACAACTTTTTAAGCTTTTACAAATAAATTTAACTTTCAGGATAGGCTTTCTCAAGCCAACTGAAGTTTATATCATAAACTTCCTCTATCTAGTTAAGTTGGCTTGAGAAAGCCAACTTAGTGATATTGTATCTAAACTTATTATTATTATTATTATTATTCTTCTTACCTAAAATTCTCAGAGCATCTCCTCCTAGAGCTTTAAAGCTACAACCACTAAACTCTGCTCAGACTTCAGACCTGTTCTGACTTGAGTTGCTATCCCTTTTCAGACTGATCAGACTTATGATTTTTGATAAAACTGAAGATTAAAGTCATAAAATCTCCATAGACTTTCACTAATGAAGTGAAAACTGAATTTTAGATAGAGCGTCCACTCCATCTGTTGGTAACATCACAACATTACACCTGATATATAATACATTTCAATACAGTATGTGTGAACATGTCCATTCCAATGGGCATGCATTTTATTTTTTTAAATCCTGAAAAAAAACTTGCAGGTCTACAATCGATTTTTTACTTTAATTAGTAAGTTAAATCTCTCTATTTTACATACATAATATCACAAAATTACACCCCTGTCAGTGAGAGCACTGAAGTTTGAACGAATCAGAGCGCTGCAATTCAAAGCCTCAAAGCTTTTCAAAGACGCCATTACTGCCGGAGAGAGAGATCATAAACTCCTAAAATAGATTTATGTGAGAGAGTTTATGATCAAACGGAAATTGTTTCCGATTATCAAGTAACCGCTGCAGTGTGTTTGCTTGAAGATTTATGCACTTATATGGCCAAATTGTGACTCTCATTCGTGTTTACTCGGTGAAGGCTTCCCCCCGCTGATTACTATGGAAACGGCAACTCTCAATGAAGTTCAAACGCGCGTCCTCGCGCACTCGCGTCAGTTTATTTATAACTTATTCCTGAGTAAATATTACATTGCCTTGATTCCTTTATCTGCTATAATTGCCGTGTTGAACTGAAGTCTGACATGGCAGATCGATTCAATCTGAAAACTGCTTGAGATTAGAAAAAACAGCATTACTATCCCCATTGTAATTGTGCAGGAATGATTTAAGAAATACTAATATTTAAGTTATTTTATTTCACATGAAGAAAGGCTTTATACACACACACACACACACACACACACACACACACACACACACACACATATATATATATATATATATATATATATATATATATATATATATATATATATATATATATACACATACATATCTATCTATACACACATTTATATAGTAAATAAATGTATAAAGGGCTCCATATATATGCAGTGGAACTGCAGTCTGTTTAGAAAGTGGTAAGACTATATTAATAATGCTTAATTACATCTTTAAAATAGAAATAAAACAAAGTGTTCACATGAGTGAAAACTGACCGTTAAAAGCCAAGGATGTAATTAAACCGTAAACATTTTTATAAACTAATTGCAATTTTCAACACTTTGGGGATCAAAAAGCATTGTTATTTATTTTTTGGTATTTCGTTACAACACTGATGATCCCTCATGATGAAAAAACTCCATGTATGTTCCCTAGATGCCATTTTGTGTACTAACCAAGTATTGCAACACTTCTGTAATCAATTAATTATTTACTCATGTTTATTACCAATGTAAATGTTGTTTATTTTAGATTTATATTTAATATTCATTATTATTCTTTGATATTTCAGACCACTCACTGTTCAGCTGAATCATCAATAACCTCCAGTCTCTGCGTCAACTGACTCTTGTGTTCTTTAAAACATTAAATCTCACTAGTGACTTGTTAAATAACATTCATTCTCGTCAGTGACATGTTAACTCATGTTAAATCTCACAAGCGACCTACGAATTAACAAATCTCACTAGCGAGATGTTAGTTCACACTAAATGTCAATAGCGTCTTGTTAATTAACGTTAAATCTTGCTAGCAACATGCTAGATCACGCAAATTCTCACTAGTGACATGCTAGATCATGCTAAATCTTGATAGCAACTTGTTAATTAACAATAAATCTTGCTACCAATATGCTAATTCAGCGAATTCTTGCCAGCAGCATGCTTATTTATGTTAAATGTTGCTAATGACTTCGGAATTCATTCTAAATCTTGCTAGCAACAAGATAATTAACATTAAATCTTGCTAGCAAAATTGATCATCAATTGATTAAAGATTAAATTATGATCAAAGAACATAACGACACCTTAGTAACTGCCTAGAAACAACGCAAGGCAATAACTAACAAGTGTATACAGTTTTATGCAAAAGTTTAGGCACCTTTCTGAGGCTGCATGGTAATCTGCTCAATCTTTTTAAGTAAAGATCCTAGTGATATGCCATTCATTTTCTAGAGAAAGCTTGATAAAGCAATGTTTTTCAGACCAAAATACTTAGTGTAGCAGTATTTAGTTGTATGAAATAAAATACAATGTGACAAATAGGCGGTGCAAACGTTTGGCCACCCTTTCAATTGTGTTGATTTGAATACCTGTAGTCACTTAATGCTGATTGTTTGCAACACAAAATTGATGTTATTGGCTCAATGAACATTAGACTGGAAACACAGGTGCAACCAATCATGAAAAAGGATATTTAAGTTTGCTAATTGCCAGTTGTGCTTCTCTTCGATTCTCTACTGGAAAGTAGCAACATGGGAACCTCAAAAGAACTCCCCAATGACTTAAAAACTAGGATAATTCATCAGTGTGAGTTAGGAGAAGCATGTTAAAAGTTATCACAAAGGTTTAAGGTCCCTGTCTCCAGTCAGAAATATAGTTAGAAAATGGAAGGCAACAGGAACAGTCCATGTGAAGGAAAGATGTGGCAGGCCAAGAAAGATATCTGAAAGGCAAAGGCGAAGTATGGTTAGAATGGTCAAATACAATTTACAGACCACCTCCAAAGATCTCCAAGAACATCTCGCTGCTGATGGTGTCATTGTACATCGTTCCACAGTCCAGCGTACTTTGCACAAGGAACAGCTCAATGAAAGGGTGATGCGGAAAAAGCCTTTTCCGCGTCTTGCCAACAAACAGAGTCATTTGAGGTATGCAAAGGCTCATCTGGACAAGTTCTGTGGACAGATGAAACTGAGATAGAGCTGTTTGGTCACAACCAGAAGAGCTTTGTATGGAGGAAAAAGAACACAGCGTTCCAGGAGAAGAACTTGCTCCCTACTGTAAAATGTGGTGGTGGGTCCTTCATGCTATGGGGCAAGCACAGGTACTGGAAACCTTGTCAAAGTTGAGGGTCAAATGGATTCCATCCAGTATCAGCAGATTCTTAAGAACAGTGTTCAAGAATCAGTCAAGAGGATGAAGTTATGCCAGGGTTGGTTGTTTCAGCAGGATAATGATCCAAAGCATTGCTCCAAATCTACCAAGGAATTCATGGTCAGACACAGATACAATGTTCTAGAATGGCCATCGCAGTCCAGACTTGAATATCATCGAAAATCTATGTAATGATTTGAAGGAGGTTGTCCACACTCGGAAACCATCAAACCTGACTGAACTGGAGACATTTTGCAAGGAAGAATGGTCCAAAATACCTGCAACCAGAATCCAGGGACTTCTCAGTGGCTATAAGAAGCGACTACATGCTGTTATTTCAGCAAAAGGGGGCTCTACTAAATATTAATGTGATAATTTCATTGGGGTGCCCACATTTTTGCACCTGTCTGTTTTTGCTATGACTCAAATTGTATTGTTTCTGTTGATTCAATAAATGCCATTTCAGAACTGAAATGTTACTGTTTTCATAAGGTATAAATTATATCCAAATGAAGTTGTGGCTTTGAAAGCCCGGCACATTATAAACTGAAATTATGATAATTATTAGGGGTGCCCAAACCTTTGCATAAAACTGTATATGCTCAAGATCTAATTCTTTCCATCTATCTATCTGTAAACTTAAACAACTTTTTAAGCTTTTACAAATAAATTTAACTTTCAGGATAGGCTTTCTCAAGCCAACTGAAGTTTATATCATAAACTTCCTCTATCTAGTTAAGTTGGCTTGAGAAAGCCAACTTAGTGATATTGTATCTAAACTTATTATTATTATTATTATTATTATTATTATTATTCTTACCTAAAATTCTCAATGCATCTCCTCCTAGAGCTTTAAAGCTACAACCACTAAACTCTGCTCAGACTTCAGACCTGTTCTGACTTGAGTTGCTATCCCTTTTCAGACTGATCAGACTTATGATTTTTGATAAAACTGAAGATTAAAGTCATAAAATCTCCATAGACTTTCACTAATGAAGTGAAAACTGAATTTTAGATAGAGCGTCCACTCCATCTGTTGGTAACATCACAACATTACACCTGATATATAATACATTTCAATACAGTATGTGTGAACATGTCCATTCCAATGGGCATGCATTTTATTTTTTTAAATCCTGAAAAAAAACTTGCAGGTCTACAATCGATTTTTTACTTTAATTAGTAAGTTAAATCTCTCTATTTTACATTCATAATATCACAAAATTACACCCCTGTCAGTGAGAGCACTGAAGTTTGAACGAATCAGAGCGCTGCAATTCAAAGCCTCAAAGCTTTTCAAAGACGCCATTACTGCTGGAGAGAGAGATCATAATCTCCTAAAATAGATTTATGTGAGAGAGTTTATGATCAAACGGAAATTGTTTCCGATTATCAAGTAACCGCTGCAGCGTGTTTCCTTGAAGATTTATGCACTTATATGGCCAAATTCTGACTCTCATTCGTCTTTACTCGGCAAAGGAGTACATTACTATGGGGAAGGTAGGTGAAGTTTAAACGCGCGTCCTCCTGGACTCGCGCCAAAGCATAACCGTCTAAGCACCTACGTTTATTTATAGCGCTCATTTATGTACTTTATTGCCGAATTCTGACTCTCGCTCGTGAGTCAATATACATTGGAAAAGGCTTCCCTGAGCAGCGCGCGCGCTGACTCTCTTCAAATGCAGCGTCTAACAGTCAAAGTTATTTATAACTAATTCTTGAGTATATAGTTACATTGTGTTAATTCTTTTATCTGCTTTTAACTAAAGTCTGACTCCTGTTCTCGAGTTCAAACGCGCTTCCTGAGCAGATTCGCTGATAGATCGATGTTTTGTGAACACTTAAACAGTAAATGAAATAAGATTTTTAAAGGATGCAAAAAACATGGCAGATCGATTCAAACTGTAAACTGCTTGAGATTAAAAAAAACTGCATTACTCTGCTGCATTACATGAGCAGGAATTATTTAAAAAATACTAATATTTAAGTTATTTTGTTTCCCATGGAGGAAGGCTTTATACAAATATTACATTGCGTTGATTCCTTTATCTGCTATAATTGCCGTGTTGAACTGAAGTCTGACATGGCAGATCGAGTCAATCTGAAAACTGCTTGAGATTAGAAAAAACTGCATTACTCTCCTCATTGTACTTTAGCAGGAATTATTTTAAAAATACTAATATTTAAGTTTGTTTCCCATGAAGGAAGGATTTACATATACATCTAAAAAGTATGTATTAGAGGCTCCATATACGCGCGTCCTCCCGCATTCGCGCGTCCACGCCTAAGCGCCTACGTTTATTTATAGCGCCTAAATCTATTCACACACATACATGCATATCTATCTACATTTATATTGTAAATATAAAGGGCTCCATATACATTCAGTGTAACTGCTGTCTGTTTTGAAAGTGGTAAGACTACATAAATAATGCTTAATTACATCTTTAAAATAGAAATAAAACAAAGTATTATTCACAGTATCACAGTACCATTTATTTATATATATATATATATATATATATATATATATATACACACATACACACACATCTATTTCGTATATATAAAAGGCTACATATAGTGTAACTGTGGTGTAACTGCAGTCCCTTTTGAAAGTGATTAGCCTATATTAATAATGCTTAATTACAGCTTTAAAATAGAAATAAAACAAAGTATTATTCACAGTATCATATATATATATATATATATATATATATATATATATATATATATACACACACACACACACCTCTATACATATTATATATATATATATATATATATATATATATACACATACACATCTATTTAGTATATATAAAAGGCTACATATACATGCAGTGTAACTGCAGTCTCTTTTGAAAGTGATTAGCCTATACTAATAATGCTTAATTACAGCTTTAAAATAGAAATTAAACAAAGTATTTTTTGCATTAGTGAAAACTGACCGTTAAAAGCCAAGGATGTAATTAAACCGTAAACATTTTTATAAACTAATTACAATTTTCCAACACTTTGAGGATCAAAAAGCATAATTATAACTTATTTTTAAGTTTAAACTCTCAAAACTTTTCAAGCTAATTAACGATAAATCTTGCTAACAATATGCTAATTCAGCAAATTCTTGCCAGCAACATGCTTATTTATGTTAAATGTTGCTAAGACCTGTTCTGACTTGAGTTGCTATCCCTTTTCAGACTGATCAGACTTATGATTTTTGATAAAACTGAAGATTAAAGTCATAAAATCTCCATAGACTTTCACTAATGAAGTGAAAACTGAATTTTAGATAGAGCGTCCACTCCATCTGTTGGTAACATCACAACATTACACCTGATATATAATACATTTCAATACAGTATGTGTGAACATGTCCATTCCAATGGGCATGCATTTTATTTTTTTAAATCCTGAAAAAAAAACTTGCAGGTCTACAATCGATTTTTTACTTTAATTAGTAAGTTAAATCTCTCTATTTTACATACATAATATCACAAAATTACACCCCTGTCAGTGAGAGCACTGACGTTTGAACGAATCAGAGCGCTGCAATTCAAAGCCTCAAAGCTTTTCAAAGACGCCATTACTGCTGGAGAGAGAGATCATAATCTCCTAAAATAGATTTATGTGAGAGAGTTTATGATCAAACGGAAATTGTTTCCGATTATCAAGTAACCGCTGCAGCGTGTTTCCTTGAAGATTTATGTACTTATATGGCCAAATTCTGACTCTCATTCGTGTTTACTCGGCAAAGGCTTTCGCCCGCTGAGTAGATTACTATGGGAACGGCAACTCTCAATGAACTTCAAACGCGCGTCCTCGCGCACTCGCGTCAAAGCACTTAAGTTTATTTATAACTTATGCCTGAGTAAATATTACATTGCCTTGATTCCTTTATCTGCTATAATTGCCGTGTTGAACTGAAGTCTGACATGGCAGATTGATTCAATCTGAAAACTTGAAAATCTGAAACAAATCTAAAACAAAGTATTATTCACATTAGTGAAAACTGACCGTTAAAAGCCAAGGATGTAATTAAACCGTAAACATTTTTATAAACTAATTGCAATTTTCAACACTTTGGGGATCAAAAAGCATTGTTATTTATTTTTTGGTATTTCGTTACAACACCGATGATCCCTCATGATGAAAAAACTCCATGTATGTTCCCTAGATGCCATTTTGTGCACTAACCAAGTATTGCAACACTTCTGTAATCAATTAATTATTTACTCATGTTTATTACCAATGTAAATGTTGTTTATTTTAGATTTATATTTAATATTCATTATTAAGTTGGCTTGAGAAAGCCAACTTAGTGATATTGTATCTAAACTTATTATTATTATTATTAAGTTGGCTTGAGAAAGCCAACTTAGTGATATTGTATCTAAACTTATTATTAAGTTGGCTTGAGAAAGCCAACTTAGTGATATTGTATCTAAACTTATTATTAAGTTGGCTTGAGAAAGCCAACTTAGTGATATTGTATCTAAACTTATTATTATTATTATTATTCTTACCTAAAATTCTCAACGCATCTCCTCCTAGAGCTTTAAAGCTACAACCACTAAACTCTGCTCAGACTTCAGACCTGTTCTGACTTGAGTTGCTATCCCTTTTCAGACTGATCAGACTTATGATTTTTGATAAAACTGAAGATTAAAGTCATAAAATCTCCATAGACTTTCACTAATGAAGTGAAAACTGAATTTTAGATAGAGCGTCCACCCCATCTATTGGTGACATAACAACATTACACCTGATATATAATACATTTCAATACAGTATGTGTGAACATGTCCATTCCAATGGGCATGCATTTTATTTTTTTAAATCCTGAAAAAAAACTTGCAGGTCTACAATCGATTTTTTACTTTAATTAGTAAGTTAAATCTCTCTATTTTACATACATAATATCACAAAATTACACCCCTGTCAGTGAGAGCACTGAAGATTGAACGAATCAGAGCGCTGCAATTCAAAGCCTCAAAGCTTTTCAAAGACGCCATTATTGCTGGAGAGAGAGATCATAATCTCCTAAAATAGATTTATGTGAGAGAGTCTATGATCAAACGGAAATTGTTTCAGATTATCAAGTAACCGCTACAGCGTGTTTGCTTGAAGATTTATGCACTTATATGGCCGAATTCTGACGGATTTTCACTGTTGAGCACATTACTATGGGGAAGGTAAGTGAAAGAAGTTTAAACGCGCGTCCTCTCCTGGACTCGCGCCAAAGCATAACCGTCTAAGCGACTACGTTTATTTATGTACTTTATTGCTGAATTCTGACTCTCGCTCGTGTATACATAGGGAATGCAGAAACATGAATATACATTGGAAAAGCTTCCCTGAGCAGCGCGCGCGCTGACTCTCTTCAAATGCAGCGTCTAACAGTCAAAGTTATTTATAACTAATTCTTGAGTATATAGTTACATTGTGTTAATTCTTTTATCTGCTTTTAACTAAAGTCTGACTCCTGTTCTCGAGTTCAAACGCGCTTTCTGAGCAGATTCGCTGATAGATCGATGTTTTGTGAACACTTAAACAATAAATGAAATAAGGTATTTAAAAGGATGCAAAAACGATGGCAGATCGATTCAAACTGTAAACTGCTTGAGTTAAAAAAAAACTGCATTACTCTGCTGCATTACATGAAATGTATAAAGGGCTCCATATACATGTAGTGTAACTGCAGTCTGTTTTAAAAGTGGCAAGACTATATTAATAATGCTTAATTGCATCTTTAAAATAGAAATAAAACAAAGTATTATTCACATTAGTGAAAACTGACCGTTAAAAGCCAAGGATGTAATTAAACTGTAAACATTTTTATAAACTAATTGCAATTTTCAACACTTTGGGGATCAAAAAGCATTGTTATTTATTTTTTGGTATTTCGTTACAACACCGATGATCCCTCTTGATGAAAAAACTCCATGTATGTACCCTAGATGCCAATTTGTGCACTAACCAAGTATTGCAACACTTCTGTAATCAATTAATAATTTACTCATGTTTATTACCAATGTAAATGTTGTTTATTTTAGATTTATATTTAATATTCATTATTATTATTTGATATTTCAGACCACTCACTGTTCAGCTGAATCATCAATAACCTCCAGTCTCTGCGTCAACTGACTTTTGTGTTCTTTAAAACATTAAATCTCACTAGTGACTTGTTAAATAACATTCATTCTCGTCAGTGACATGTTAACTCATGTTAAATCTCACAAGCGACCTACGAATTAACAAATCTCACTAGCGACATGTTAGTTCACACTAAATGTCAATAGCGTCTTGTTAATTAACGTTAAATCTTGCTAGCAACATGCTAGATCACGCAAATTCTCACTAGTGACATGCTAGATCATGCTAAATCTTGATAGCAACTTGTTACTTAACAATAAATCTTGCTACCAATATGCTAATTCAGCTAATTCTTGCCAGCAACATGCTTATTTATGTTAAATGTTGCTAATGACTTCGGAATTCATTCTAAATCTTGCTATCAACAAGATAATTAACATTAAATCTTGCTAGCAAAATTGATCATCAATTGATTAAAGATTAAATTATGATCAAAGAACATAACGACACCTTAGTAACTGCCTAGAAACAACGCAAAGCAATAACTAACAAGTGTATATATGCTCAAGATCTAATTCTTTCCATCTATCTATCTGTAAAAAATCTCCATAGACTTTCACTAATGAAGTGAAAACTGAATTTTAGATAGAGCGTCCACCCCATCTGTTGGTGACATCACAACATTACACCTGATATATAATACATTTCAATACAGTATATGTGAACATGTCCATTCCAATGGGCATGCATTTTTTTTTTAAATCCTGAAAAAAAACTTGCAGGTCTACAATCGATTTTTTACTTTAATTAGTAAGTTAAATCTCTCTATTTTACATACATGATATCACAAAATTGCACCCCTGTCAGTGAGAGCACTGAAGATTGAACGAATCAGAGCGCTGCAATTCAAAGCCTCAAAGCTTTTCAAAGACGCCATTACTGCTGGAGAGAGAGATCATAATCTCCTAAAATAGATTTATGTGAGAGAGTTTATGATCAAACGGAAATTGTTTCCGATTATCAAGTAACCACTGCAGTGTGTTTGCTTGAAGATTTATGCACTTATATGGCCAAATTGTGACTCTCATTCGTGTTTACTCGGCAAAGGCTTTCGCCCCGCTGAGTAGATTACTATGGGAACGGCAACTCTCAATGAAGTTCAAACGCGCGTCCTCGCGCACTCGCGTCAGTTTATTTATAACTTATGCCTGAGTAAATATTACATTGCCTTGATTCCTTTATCTGCTATAATTGCCGTGTTGAACTGAAGTCTGACATGGCAGATCGATTCAATCTGAAAACTGCTTGAGATTAGAAAAAACAGCATTACTATCCCCATTGTAATTGTGCAGGAATGATTTAAGAAATACTAATATTTAAGTTATTTTATTTCACATGAAGAAAGGCTTTATACACACACACACACACATATACACATATATATACATATACATATACATATATACACATACATATCTATACACACATTTATATAGTAAATAAATGTATAAAGGGCTCCATATACATGTAGTGTAACTGCAGTCTGTTTTGAAAGTGGCAAGACTATATTAATAATGCTTAATTACATCTTTAAAATAGAAATAAAACAAAGTATTATTCACATTAGTGAAAACTGACCGTTAAAAGCCAAGGATGTAATTAAACCGTAAACATTTTTATAAACTAATTGCAATTTTCAACACTTTGGGGATCAAAAAGCATTGTTATTTATTTTTTGGTATTTCGTTACAACACCGATGATCCCTCATGATGAAAAAACTCCATGTATGTTCCCTAGATGCCATTTTGTGCACTAACCAAGTATTGCAACACTTCTGTAATCAATTAATAATTTACTCATGTTTATTACCAATGTAAATGTTGTTTATTTTAGATTTATATTTAATATTCATTATTATTCTTTGATATTTCAGACCACTCACTGTTCAGCTGAATCATCAATAACCTCCAGTCTCTGCGTCAACTGACTCTTGTGTTCTTTAAAACATTAAATCTCACTAGTGACTTGTTAAATAACATTCATTCTCGTCAGTGACATGTTAACTCATGTTAAATCTCACAAGCGACCTACGAATTAACAAATCTCACTAGCGACATGTTAGTTCACACTAAATGTCAATAGCGTCTTGTTAATTAACGTTAAATCTTGCTAGCAACATGCTAGATCACGCAAATTCTCACTAGTGACATGCTAGATCATGCTAAATCTTGATAGCAACTTGTTAATTAACAATAAATCTTGCTACCAATATGCTAATTCAGCGAATTCTTGCCAGCAACATGCTTATTTATGTTAAATGTTGCTAATGACTTCGGAATTCATACTAAATCTTGCTATCAACAAGATAATTAACATTAAATCTTGCTAGCAAAATTGATCATCAATTGAACACTCCAAATAATTTTTCTAAGATAAGATTTTTCTAAGATCGCACTTAGTCTGGAACGTCACCCTTAAGCAAACCTGAAGTGTGTTTAAACTCCAGATTGATTTGCTCCTGGGATCACAGGGACACACAAGCCTTTCCACCACGTCAAGGTGGCGATCCTTGGAAAGGACACACACACAAATACACACACACCCAAAGTGATGATCTCAAACAATAATCAATTGATGCTACTGTGGCAGCAAGGAATCCATCATTGTCAATCATATGACCATTTGAGTCAGTCACTTGATGATTTTTGATCCATTTTGAACCCTTTTTGGCAGGTGCTCAAGGCGGTGATGTCCTGTCTTAGGTTGCGCCCCGCTGGTCAAAAGAGTCTTACCTGTCATTGAATCACCTCATGGTTCTGATTACCACTTTGTCCCTCGTAAGCAACTTTTAGTAAGAAGATCTATCTAGATATATATATATTTACATTGTGATTACATTGTGATCACAGCTAAAAATTCAGCAGTGTGTGTGTGTATTTGTGTGTGTGTATGCATTTGTGTATGGGGAAAGCGGTGGCTTACTCCTTAATCTCTACAAGTGATGTCAGAACTACAGTTTTATGATGTAAAATTATTTTTTTAAATATGATGTAAAATAGGTTTCTCCTTACTGTACATCTAAAAAAATCTAGATTCTATTAAGTTCAATATATAAAAATAAATTATTTGTTTTAATTTACATTGACCTTTTACTGCCATATAAAATCATTAATCGCTAATCATATTTCTTATTTCATATTTAACATTAATTTATTCTAACACACAGTAGACAGGATCATGATAGCTATAGTATGTTTGCAGAACACCAGCTCTGGCTTGTGAGTGTGAGTTGCTGATGAAAACAAGATCCAAAAGAGTGTTGTTTTCTGTTGTCCCAGAATGGATCAGTTGTGTGTATCCTTTAACTTTAAACAAATTCATAATAGGTTTGTTTCCATGGGACAGCTGGTTTTCATTGAAGTCTCCACACACTATCACAGGTGTAAAGTCTATGATCTCTAGAGATGTCAAAAGGGCATTCAGATTTGTCAAAAACTCTGTTAGGTTGTTAAATTACAAAATGCACATCAGGCAAACTTGTGGGACTCAAGAGGATATATAATAAATTTCAATCAGCATGTGCATTGAGTAGCAGTCATTGGAACCCAATGTCCATTGCAATGGATATGCATTTTTTTTTAAAATCCTGAAAAAAGACTTGCAGGTCTACAATCGATTTTTTACTTTAATTAGTAAGTTTAATCTCTCTATTTTACATACTAACTATGAAATACTGGCAAACATATCAAAGATTGCAAATATAACTGTAGAAAATGCTGCTTACTTCTGTGTGTGGGAAACAGCGCCACTCACTGACCAACTGAATCATCAGTAATCTCCAAATAAATCTTGTTAGCGACAAACTCTCAAAACCTTTCAAGCTTGAAGCTTTTACAACTAATTTAAACTTTCAGGCTAGGCTTTCTCAAGCCAACTGAAGTTTATATCATAAACTTCCTCTATCTAGTTATTATTATTATTATTCTTACCTAAAATTCTCAATGCATCTCCTCCTAGAGCTTTAAAGCTACAACCACTAAACTCTGCTCAGACTTCAGACCTGTTCTGACTTGAGTTGCTATCCCTTTTCAGACTGATCAGACTTATGATTTTTGATAAAACTGAAGATTAAAGTCATAAAATCTCCATAGACTTTCACTAATGAAGTGAAAACTGAATTTTAGATAGAGCGTCCACTCCATCTGTTGGTAACATCACAACATTACACCTGATATATAATACATTTCAATACAGTATGTGTGAACATGTCCATTCCAATGGGCATGCATTTTATTTTTTTAAATCCTGAAAAAAAACTTGCAGGTCTACAATCGATTTTTTACTTTAATTAGTAAGTTAAATCTCTCTATTTTACATTCATAATATCACAAAATTACACCCCTGTCAGTGAGAGCACTGAAGTTTGAACGAATCAGAGCGCTGCAATTCAAAGCCTCAAAGCTTTTCAAAGACGCCATTACTGCTGGAGAGAGATATCATAATCTCCTAAAATAGATTTATGTGAGAGAGTTTATGATCAAACGGAAATTGTTTCCGATTATCAAGTAACCGCTGCAGCGTGTTTCCTTGAAGATTTATGCACTTATATGGCCAAATTCTGACTCTCATTCGTGTTTACTCGGCAACGGAGTACATTACTATGGGGAAAGTAAGTGAAGTTTAAACGCGCGTCCTCCTGGACTCGCGCCAAAGCATAACCGTCTAATCGCCTAAGTTTATTTATAGCGTTCATTTATGTACTTTATTGCCGAATTCTGACTCTCGCTCGTGTTTTCATGGGGAAGACGCATGTAAACGGCTTCCCTGCGCAGAGCGCGCGCTGACTCTCTTCAAATGCAGCGTCTAACAGTCAAAGTTATTTATAACTAATTCTCGAGTATATAGTTACATTGTGTTAATTCTTTTATCTGCTTTTAACTAAAGTCTGACTCCTGTTCTCGAGTTCAAACGCGTTTCCTGAGCAGATTCGCTGATAGATCGATGTTTTGTGAACACAAACAATAAATGAAATAAGGTATTTAAAAGGATGCAAAAACGATGGCAGATCGCTTCAAACTGTAAACTGCTTGAGTTAAAAAAAACTGCATTACTCTGCTGCATTACATGAGCAGGAATTATTTAAAAAATACTAATATTTAAGTTATTTTGTTTCCCATGGAGGAAGGCTTTATACAAATATTACATTGCGTTGATTCATTTATCTGCTATAATTGCCGTGTTGAACTGAAGTCTGACATGGCAGATCAATTCAATCTGAAAACTGCTTGAGATTAGAAAAAACAGCATTACTCTCCTCATTGTACTTTAGCAGGAATTATTTAAGAAATACTAATATTTAAGTTATTTTATTTCACATGAAGAAAGGCTTTATACACACACACACACATATATACATATATATATACATATACATATATATATATATATATATATATATACACACACATACATATCTATCTATACACACATTTATATAGTAAATAAATGTATAAAGGGCTCCATATATATGCAGTGGAACTGCAGTCTGTTTAGAAAGTGGTAAGACTATATTAATAATGCTTAATTACATCTTTAAAATAGAAATAAAACAAAGTATTCACATTAGTGAAAACTGACCGTTAAAAGCCAAGGTTGTAATTAAACCGTAAACATTTTTATAAACTAATTGCAATTTTCAACACTTTGGGGATCAAAAAGCATTGTTATTTATTTTTTGGTATTTCGTTACAACACCGATGATCCCTCATGATGAAAAAACTCCATGTATGTTCCCTAGATGCCATTTTGTGCACTAACCAAGTATTGCAACACTTCTGTAATCAATTAATTATTTACTCATGTTTATTACCAATGTAAATGTTGTTTATTTTAGATTTATATTTAATATTCATTATTATTCTTTGATATTTCAGACCACTCACTGTTCAGCTGAATCATCAATAACCTCCAGTCTCTGCGTCAACTGACTCTTGTGTTCTTTAAAACATTAAATCTCACTAGTGACTTGTTAAATAACATTCATTCTCGTCAGTGACATGTTAACTCATGTTAAATCTCACAAGCGACCTACGAATTAACAAATCTCACTAGCGACATGTTAGTTCACACTAAATGTCAATAGTGTCTTGTTAATTAACGTTAAATCTTGCTAGCAACATGCTAGATCACGCAAATTCTCACTAGTGACATGCTAGATCATGCTAAATCTTGATAGCAACTTGTTAATTAACAATAAATCTTGCTACCAATATGCTAATTCAGCGAATTCTTGCCAGCAACATGCTTATTTATGTTAAATGTTGCTAATGACTTCGGAACTCATACTAAATCTTGCTAGCAACAAGATAATTAACATTAAATCTTGCTAGCAAAATTGATCATCAATTGATTAAAGATTAAATTATGATCAAAGAACATAACGACACCTTAGTAACTGCCTAGAAACAACGCAAGGCAATAACTAACAAGTGTATATATGCTCAAGATCTAATTCTTTCCATCTATCTATCTGTAAACTTAAACAACTTTTTAAGCTTTTACAAATAAATTTAACTTTCAGGATAGGCTTTCTCAAGCCAACTGAAGTTTATATCATAAACTTCCTCTATCTAGTTATTATTATTATTATTCTTACCTAAAATTCTCAATGCATCTCCTCCTAGAGCTTTAAAGCTACAACCACTAAACTCTGCTCAGACTTCAGACCTGTTCTGACTTGAGTTGCTATCCCTTTTCAGACTGATCAGACTTATGATTTTTGATAAAACTGAAGATTAAAGTCATAAAATCTCCATAGACTTTCACTAATGAAGTGAAAACTGAATTTTAGATAGAGCGTCCACTCCATCTGTTGGTAACATCACAACATTACACCTGATATATAATACATTTCAATACAGTATGTGTGAACATGTCCATTCCAATGGGCATGCATTTTATTTTTTTAAATCCTGAAAAAAAACTTGCAGGTCTACAATCGATTTTTTACTTTAATTAGTAAGTTAAATCTCTCTATTTTACATTCATAATATCACAAAATTACACCCCTGTCAGTGAGAGCACTGAAGTTTGAACGAATCAGAGCGCTGCAATTCAAAGCCTCAAAGCTTTTCAAAGACGCCATTACTGCTGGAGAGAGATATCATAATCTCCTAAAATAGATTTATGTGAGAGAGTTTATGATCAAACGGAAATTGTTTCAGATTATCAAGTAACCGCTGCAGCGTGTTTCCTTGAAGATTTATGCACTTATATGGCCAAATTCTGACTCTCATTCGTCTTTACTCGGCAACGGATTTTCTACTATGGGGAAGGTAAGTGAAGTTTAAACGCGCGTCCTCTCCTGGACTCGCGCCAACGCATAACCGTCTAAGCGCCTACGTTTATTTATGTACTTTATTGCTGAATTCTGACTCTCGCTCGTGAGTCAGTATACATTGGAAAGGCTTCCCTGAGCAGCGCGCGCGCTGACTCTCTTCAAATGCAGCGTCTAACAGTCAAAGTTATTTATAACTAATTCTTGAGTATATAGTTACATTGTGTTAATTATTTTATCTGCTTTTAACTAAAGTCTGACTCCTGTTCTCGAGTTCAAACGCGCTTCCTGAGCAGATTCGCTGATGGATCGATGTTTTGTGAACACTTAAACAGTAAATGAAATAAGATTTTTAAAGGATGTAAAAAACATGGCAGATCGATTCAAACTGTAAACTGCTTGAGATTCAAAAAAACTGCATTACTCTGCTGCATTACTTGAGCAGGAATTATTTTTAAAATACTAATATTTAAGTTATTTTGTTTCCCATGGAGGAAGGCTTTATACAAATATTACATTGCGTTGATTCCTTTATCTGCTATAATTGCCGTGTTGAACTGAAGTCTGACATGGCAGATCGATTCAATCTGAAAACTGCTTGAGATTAGAAAAAAACTGCATTACTTTCCCCATTGTACTTGGCAGGAATGATTTAAAAAATACTAATATTTAAGTTATTTTATTTCACAGGAAGAAACACTTTATATATACATATATCTCCTTCAGACCAGAATTAGGTTCCAGGTTTCTGAAAAATAAAAAAAATTAATATCCCATTAAATTAGGCATCTTTTAATGAGTAAGAAAAAAAATTCATAACTCCTTCATAGCAATTTTTGTTGTCCATTGCAGACGCAGTGGACATTTGGTCTAAACAGCTGTGAATATCAAACTAATATTAACCAATATTTAAAAAAATAAACATAAAAAAATCCCAAGGTCAAGAACTTGAACAATATAACATTTCAACTTTAATTTTGAGGTTTTTGTTTTACAAATTGCACATTTAAAAAAATAAACCTCTAATAGAAAATGCATTAGAGTCAGTGCAGTCACTTTACACACACATTTCCTGTGTGTATCTTTCAAGGTATTCCCCAGTGGCACAGAGCAGTAGTGCACTTTGCACTAATCACATTAAATAAATAATTGTATATTCTGCATATGACATTTTCTCAAAAAATTATTATTACTGTGATAACTGTATTATTTATCTCATATGAGAACATTACATATTTGCGTCTTGACACAATAATAGTCAATTCTGTCAATATTTGCGCTGTTGGCCACTTTTGGATAGAGTGTCCACCCCATCTTGTGGTGACATCACAACATTACACCCCTGTCATTATGAAAAAAATATTTTCAGTATATATATACATTTCAGTAAAAACTTTTAGATCTGAAACCCCAGATCCTGAAAGAAAATTGACCCAGGTAAAAAATCTATTCAAGGTATTCCCTCGAATAAAATATTCAAATTATATGAACGAAACAAGTGTATTTATGTACAATACTGGGATTAAAATTTGACATATTTTAGAATGAGATTTGAATTTTGACTAATTATTACCCTACTGGCCATAACAGCAAATAGCATTATGATACCACATGAAGACATCTGTACAATACCTGTACACATTTTTGGGGGGGTATTGTATTTATTAGGTCCTACATATCTCAAATAGCAAGAAAAATTATAAAATGCACATCAGGCAAACTTGTGGGACTCAAAAGGATATATAATAAATTTCAATCAGCATGTGCATTGAGTAGCAGTCATTGGAACCCAATGTCCATTGCAATGGATATGCTTTTTTTTTAAATCCTGAAAAAAGACTTGCAGGTCTACAATCGATTTTTTACTTTAATTAGTAAGTTAAATCTCTCTATTTTATATACCAACTATGAAATACTGGCAAACATATCAAAGATTGCAAATATAACTGTAGAAAATGCTGCTTACTTCTGTGTGTGGGAAACAGCGCCACTCACTGACCAACTGAATCATCAGTAATCTCCAAATAAATCTTGTTAGCGAAAAACTCTCAAAACTTTTCAAGCTTGAAGCTTTTACAACTAATTTAAACTTTCAGGCTAGGCTTTCTCAAGCCAACTGAAGTTTATATAATAAACTTCCTCTATCTAGTTATTATTATTATTACAGATATTATTGTTCAGGTGCCTCTTTTAGACCTGCAGTCGCACCTGTGATGACATCATAGGTGCAGAACATTTTCTGTGGTGTTAGAATAGTGTAGGGGAATTATAGTTAAGACCCGAGGACCAGGGGCCTCATGTACTAACACTTGCGTTGAATTCATACTGACACATTACATACGGACAAAGCTATAAATGTGCGAACGCACAAAAAAATCCAGATGTATCAATCTCTGCGTTCAAAGGATCCCGCGCATATTCTCTTTGTACATCCCGATTAACGTAAAATTGAGCGCACATGCACGAGCGCAACACTCCACCCAGTCTCCTCCCTTAATTAAACTGATTTAAATATGGTAATGAGTCCACTTGGGCAAAAGAAAGCGGCACAAAACGAAAGTGAAAGTACAGAAAGTGAATTGGAGGTGCTACTATCAGAGGTAGAAATTAGAAAAAAAAATTATTTGGAACTTTGTCCTCCGGAATTAATAACAAAAGGAAAAAAATATGAGTGGGAGAGTTTGGCTGATGCCGTCAATGCGGTTGGATCTGAAAGTCGCACTGTAAATGATCTTAAAAAGAAATGGTCTGATAATTGTCTTTAGTGGATAAACGCGTCTCCTAAAGGGTTGTTGTATAATTAAATGCAAGTAAATAAAAATAAAAAGTACTATTAGATAGAACCATAACTTTAAATAACATCACTCACCAAGAAGCCACCCATCGCGCACCCTGCCAGCAACCAGCTGCCACCCAACCATGCTTTTTGTAAGGATGTATGAATCATGGGTTGACCCAGGCCACCTTGCCACAATATTTTTTAGGCGTATTTGCGCATGACATATAATCTGCACATTTATTGAATGGTAATGTTTCCGATTCTCGTATGCAAATTCATCTTTAGATGGTGCCTTATATGTGTGTGCAGTCGATCGCTCCGATTACATTAGGGAAACCGGCTATGGCTGTAAATTGCATTTTAATGTTTGGCTGGTCAACTGCATCATATGGGGACAGCTGGCTTTGCGCGGCTCAAAGACGACTCGCTGATTCCTGAGCGGTCTGTCAGTTCCCTTTGGAAAGAAGAATTTTCCTGTCAGTTGCCAGGAAACCAAGCGTTGTCAGCACCTGTAACGGAACGGGTATTGCGTGTTTCCTCGCAGTCTCTCTCTCTCTCTAGCTTCGGACCCATCTAGATTCGGAGGATAGTCCTTGTAAATCTGAAATGGCTGATAAGGCAGTCATCCTGGGCCAGAAAATCATTGTGGTCCCTAAAAACTCGTTCTCTTCGGATTCTGCCATTAGCAATGTCCTCTAATAAAGCCAAAGCTGCCGTAGCCATAGACTAGTAATTGTTCATTTTACCCTTCAATTTGCACGTGCTTTTATATGTTCTTAATTGCATAATTTATAGAATATTCCCATAAGGCTTGTGTGACTATATATATATATATATATATATATATATATAAATAATTGTCACATATATATATAAATGATTTTATACATTGCAAATAAATAGCAATGCTTCACACAGACTTCTAGAACAATTTGTTGTATAATGTTTGCAGCTTCACTTCATTGCCTGTAGGAGTCGCCAATGGACAAAACAATGAGATATGTACTTACACCTGACATGAACTTGCCGTGGAGAAACGCACATGGTCACGTTAGTTTCACTTTTAGTACATCCGACCGTGAGCGTGAAAGCTGGCGAACGCAATGTTTTTGTGCGTAAGTAGTGTTGATACATGAGGCCCCAGATATATTGAATGAAGAGCAGGAGTCAGAAGTGCAGTCAATTGAAGAAATTTTAGTGAAGTTTAGTTTGCAGTTTCATCAGCAGGAGCTTCAGGTCTCACAAGGAGTTCGTATGCCACTCCACATACAATAACATTGTTACAGCAATTATACTCTAACAGAGGGTGCTAACTACATCAATGATGGCGGTTAAATGATTCTGATTTGCTAAGAAAGAAAGAAAGATTAACAAAACTAGTAATTTTCCACAGAAGAGCAGACAGTCTGAAGCATATCTTCGTTGATCACATGGTTGACGGGTTCGTGACATGGCTTGTTGAGAACAACAAGTTTTATGATGCCAGTTAATCACCTCACCAATACAGACCATATTAACACACACACAGATACACACATACATACTGTCACGATTCAGTAAACGGTGAGGACTCAAGTGCAGAGAATTAGGATTTAATAACAAATAATTAAATAAGCAAACACACAAAAGAAACAACCCACGAGGGGGTAAAACATAACATAAACAAGATCAAAACAATACCATACCGCAAACCAGGAACAAGGGAGAGAACACCACATGAATGACAACGAGACCACACCAGACTGCAAACACAAGGGCTATATATAGGGAACACATGAGGAAAGGTAACGAGATGAGAACAGCTGACAACACTCAAGGGAAACAAGGTAACAAGAGGGCAGGGTTGCACAATGACAATACACAATAAAAGGGGCAGTGTCAGGGCTCTGTCAACAGATACTTGAAAAGACCAAACTAGAATGACAGAGCCGTGACACATACACACACAGATACACAGCTTCTCCAAGGCTGAACTCGGCTCAGGCTCCAACTATCAACAGAAAGACTCTCAAAACATTCTGATAACATGTTCTATCTGTTGAGAAGTGCAGACAATATTCATCCTTACTCGATGGAAAACTACAGAAAAGCAAAGAAAGGCTTTAACAAATAGAAATCCCTAACTTGATTATAAGCCACTCTTTACAAATCATACCAATAAGAAAAGGAAAAGAACATAGGTAAAAATAAGAAAAAGAATATATATATATAAGCGGCAATGGATTTCCGAATCGTCCCTACAGTAGAGGGATAGAATATACAGCTTGTACAGTATAAAAACAATTATTCCAATGGAGAGTCCCCACAAAGATAGTGAAAATGAGTGTGTGTTTGCGAGAGAGTGTGTGCGTGTGCGAGTCTGTGAGAGCGTGTGTGCGTGCGCTTGCAGTCTGACCCAGCATAACAGCTCTTCTAGTATGAGGAGAGTTAAGAAATGAACATGAAAGTTGTAAAATCTCCGTGTATTTTCATGTGTTCTTTCCCACCCTATTAATACATGTAAAGTAATATGTAACACACAACATAACTGAAGTTCAATCCATATGTAATACTTATGCAGCAAAATAAACTAACAAGCAGCCAATCCAGTTCAATACATTCCTTTGGCTTTTGTATCTGTAGACACTGATTCTCATGACTTTGGGAAAATTATTATAGAAATTAATTACAGCTCTAATCACATACAGGTATAATTTGCACAATTTAAAAACAATTATTTATTACTATTATTATTATTATTAAGTGCATTGAACCAAATAAATACTTAAAATGTTAGTACATAACAGTTAAAGACAATATGTTGTGAAGTGGCTTTGAGGAAATCAGTGAATTTTAAATAAATACTTGCTTTAATGATAAAAAATATATATTTAAAAAAAAAAATCAGCCAGTTGGGTCAATTTGACATCTGTGATTTCGTCATTTTGTTCACCCTCTCTGTGACTGACTGTCCTTTATGATTACAGGAGATTGAGTGCAAAATCATCTCTGTAATGAAGAATGAATTGAGAAGTTTTAAGAGACTGTTGAGTTCAGATTACCCAGAATGCTCTGAAAGAGACCATGATGATGATGAGGGTCATAGCAGAGTCAGAGAGGGGCTTCTGAAGATCACACTGCACATCCTGAGGAAGATGAACCAGACAGACCTCGCTAACACACTGCAGAACAGTAGGAGCTATGGATCATCAGATTATTACATTGTTTTATACAGAAATTAATTTATCATTCATAAATAATAAAAATCCCTTGTCTTTACTTGTCAGAACTGATGCCTGTGTATCAACGAAAACTCAAATCCAGACTACATGATAAATGTCAGAGAATGAATGAAGGAATATCTAATCATGGAAACTCAGTACATCTGAATGAGATCTACACAGAGCTCTACATCACAGAGGGAGGGAGTGGAGAGGTCAATAATGAACATGAGGTGAGACAGATTGAGACAGTGTCCAGGAGAACAGAGACACAGGAAACAACAATCAACTGCAACGACATATTTAAACCCTCACCTGGAAAAGACAAAAAGATCAGAACTGTGCTGACTAAAGGAGTTGCTGGAATTGGAAAAACGGTCTCTGTGCAGAAGTTCATTCTGGACTGGACTGAAGGAAAAACAAATCAGGATGTTCATTTCATATTTCCACTTCCGTTCAGGGAGCTGAATTTGATAAAGCAAAAGCTCAGTCTTGTGCAACTTCTAAATCACCTTCACACAGAAACCAAAGAATTTAAATCAGAGGATTATGACGACTACAAAATCATGTTCGTATTTGATGGTCTGGATGAATGTCGACTACATCTAAACTTCCAAAACAATCCAAGCTTGACTGATGTAACAGAATCAGCCTCAGTGGATGTGCTGCTCACCAACCTCATCAAGGGGAATCTACTTCCTTCAGCTCTCCTCTGGATCACCTCTCGACCAGCAGCAGCCAATCAGATTCCTCCTGAGTGCATTGACCAGATCACAGAGGTACGAGGATTCAACGACCCTCAGAAGGACGAATATTTCAGGAAGAGAATAAATAATCAGATCCTGGCTGATAGAATCGTCACACACATCCGATCATCAAAAAGCCTGTACATAATGTGTCACATACCAGTCTTCTGTTGGATTGCAGCCACCGTTCTAGAACGAATGATGGGTGAAGTAAAGAGTGCAGAGATCCCCAAAACTCTCACACAAATGTTCACACACTTCCTGATCTTTCAGACCAAACACAAGAGTCAAAAGTACGATGGGGAATGTGAAATAGATTTTAATCAGGCTAGAAAGACTATTCTGTCTCTTGGAAAACTGGCTTATGAACAACTAGAAAAAGGGAACCTGATCTTCTATGAGGAGGACCTGAAAGAGTGCGGCATTGATGTCAGAGAAGTGGCAGTGTTCTCAGGAGTTTGTACCCAGATCTTCAGAGAGGAGTTTGAACTGCAGCTGGGGAAGGTGTACAGCTTTGTGCATCTGAGTATTCAGGAGTTTCTTGCTGCTTTATTCAAGCTGCTGACCTCTTCTGAACAGAAAACAGGGCTGTGGAATTTGTTCAGGTCAAATACAGATGTACTGAAGGAAGAAGTGGACAAGGCCTTACAGAGTGAGAATGGACACTGGGATCTTTTCCTTCGATTCCTTCTCGGTCTCTCACTAGAGTCTAATCAGACACTCTTACGAGGCCTTTTGAGAAAGACAGTGAGCATCTCTCACAGCAATCAGGAAACAGTTGCATACATTAAACAGAAGATCAGGGAGAATGACTCTCCAGAGAAATCCATCAACCTGTTCCACTGTCTGAATGAACTGAATGATCATTCTCTACTGAAGGAAGTCCAAACATACTTGAACAGAACAGGCCGCAGGCGTCTCTCTGGAGTCAAACTGTCTCCTGCTCAGTGGTCGGCTCTGGTGTTTGTGCTGTTAAACTCAGAAGAAGAGCTGGATGAATTTAATCTGAGTAATTATGAACCATCAGAAGAATGTTTTCTGAGGCTCCTGCCAGTGGTCAAAGAAGCTAGAAAAGCTGAGTGAGTGTTTTACAGTATTAGTTTCCTTTATTATACACTGCAAAAAACTGTCACAAAGATTTTTAAATATATTGTTCCAAGGTATATTACATTTATGAAAAACCAGCTACAAATAGTTAAAAAAGAAGGGAAAAAAGCTTGACTTTACTATCTTTGCAATGGTTTTGAGATTTTTATGAATTAGTTTCATACCTAAATTTTCTTAGCTTTCTTGTTTTAAGAACTTTTTAAATAATTGTTTTGTCTTGTTTTGAGATTTCTTATCAAGCTGAATTTTCTCACCCCATTGGCAGATCATTTTGTTTGATTATATTTTTATTAATTAATTTATTATTTTTGCATGTAGTATTTTTATTGTGAATAGAAGGACTGTTTCCAGAGTATGCGGATGCTGCTAATGAGTTGGCATATCATAATATTATATGAACTAATACGAGTTGAATCATCTTGAATCATTAATTATTCATTGTTGAATCATTATTATTATTACCATCATTAGACAAGAATCCTAAAATGTTCTAAGTTGTTTTCTCTCCAGTAACCGGGTTTGGAATACATTTTAATGTTTTAAACATATTACATTTTTTTTTTTTTAATTGTGGAGGCAAAATGTTTCCTGTTGGTAAAATTGGTTGGCCTGTGCTTGTTGGGATTTTGCTAATTGTTTGTCTAATTCACAAACTGAAGGAGGAAATGTCATAACAGTCAAGGGCTACAGGTGTAGAATCTGAATCGATGCAGTCGTTATCAATTGCAGTAAGCTTGCTGATTTAAATATAAAAGACGATTTCTAGTGAAAGTGTATTAAATTTACAGTATTTTTCACAGTATTGAAACCACATTGAACACGTGACAGATGCTAATAATCATCATTAGTTTTTATGAATGGTTCCGAATACATTTTATTGTTGTACATTTTCTGCTTGGAAACAGTGTTTCAGAGCATTGCTTTGAAATAGGGCTGTCACGTGACCTGTGGGAACGAAGCTTTGTTACCTCACTAACACGTCACGACGGACTCACAGAGCGCAGGGATTTAGCCGTCCCATAGCAGGGGCGTAGCCAGATTTTTTTTTTTGATGCGGCCCAATTGTTGACTTTGGGGGTGCGTTGCGATCGTCTTCTGAGGCTTGGCGATATGTGCTTTCACTTTCATTTTCACAGTCGCCATTTTAACCAATTGAAAATCTGAGGGGGCCGGATATGTAAATGAGGGGGCCCAGGCCCACCCAGGCCCCCCGTGGCTACGCCACTGTCCCATAGTGCACAGAAGTTTTGAGTACACTTAACTTAATACATAAAATATGAAATATTGTGTATAAAGGATGCAAAAAACATGTCAATGGATTGCACCAGCAAAACTGTTGATTTCACACTGAAATTGTTACTGCTGCATGAAGATTAGAAAAAAATGTATTACTCTCCTCATTGTACTTGTGCATGAATTATATTAAATATAATAATATTTAATTATTTTTATCAAATGATGGGTGGGTGTTTGCGGTGTAGAAAAAAATATTGATCAATAAGCAAATATTCTCAAGGAAGCTTGTATTAATGAATGCACACGAGGGGGAAGTCAGATTTCAGTACAACATTTAATGGTGAAATTGCCCAGCTGTTCAATTCAGACACAGAAGATGATGACTTTGATGGATTTAGATGGATGATTAAAACATAATGTGAGTATGTGAGCATAATGTATTGTTAAATAGTAGAATAAAGTTCAACTAAACTTACTGTTTGGCTTCCGTTACGTTTTTTGGAGACCATATGTTTTAACATGCACTTTATAATACTAAGTATGAGTTATGTACAGAAATAGACCCGTAATTGAGACTGCGCCTTATAATCCTTTTGCTTTATGGTACGGAAAATACAGTAAGTGCATTTGTAATTGTGTATTTAATTAGTTTTTTGTTTGTTTGTTTTTTACCAATATGCATATTTGTGTTGTTTAGTAAGGAGCACACGAGCACGCGCACACACACACACACACACACACACACACACACACACACACACACACACACACACACACGCAAAAAGTTGCATAATACAATTAAACTTCTTAAATATACAAATAAATCTTCCCAAATGAACAAAACATCTGAATGACACAGTTGGTGTAGGAGTTTGTGTTGAGCACCAGATGGCAGAGTAGAGCACTGTGTCAAAAGCTTGGAAGCGCCAACACAGATTCATGTAAAAGCTTCACTGTTTCAGAAGCGTTGTTTGGCACATCCCTAGCTTGCACTTAATAACCTCAAATAACTAATGTCTGCTATTAAATAACCACCACTAGGGGCACTAAAACACCTTCAATTTGCATTGAAACCCTAATTTCATGTAATTATACAACATGAATACATTCAGAATTAAATGTTTGTTTTAACCCTGTTACACATTCATAACATTTTCAAGATTATTATTCTTACTTTTTTCTTTAATTTATACAGTATTTATATTTACAATAATTTGTTCATTTAACTTGTCAATAATTATGGCTGACAAATCATTAAATTAAACTCACACATCCATCACTTTATAAAGAAATACACACTTCAAATCTGAGACATTTTACTGAACAGATGTACAGTAGTTGGATAGTGATACACTGTATGTTTCAGTAACAAATGCATGACTATTAATGACTGATTTTACTGTTTTTCACCTTCTGTCTGCAGGCTGTGTGACTGCAGTATTGGAGAGAAAGGCTGTGCTGCTCTGGCTTCAGCTCTGAGATCAAACCCCTCACACCTGAGAGAACTGAATCTGAGCTCTAATAATCCAGGAGACTCAGGAGTGAAGCTGCTCTCTGCTCTACTGGAGGATCCACACTGTAAACTGGAGAAACTACTGTGAGTGTTGCTTTTGTTATGATTGTCGTCCTGTACTTTTATAGACTCCCAAGTAATGTCACTCACAAAATCTCAGGTGGTTTGATCTTTTAATGTCTGTGAACTGAGAACACATTAATGTAATAAATTCATTAAATGAGAAAAACAGCAGACATTAACTGAAAAAGAAAAACATAAAATGAATTAAGTCACTCTCCGTAAATCTCACTTATTGCACTAGTGCTTGGAAACAGTGTTTCAGAGCATTGCTTTGAAATAGGGCTGTCACGTGACCTGTGTGAACGAAGCTTTGTTACCTCACTAACACGTCATGACGGACTCACAGAGCGCAGGGATTTAGCCGTCCCATAGCAGGGGCGTAGCCAGATTTTTTTTTTTATGCGGCCCAATTGTTGACTTTGGGGGTGCGTTGCGATCGTCTTCTGAGGCTTGACGATATGTGCTTTCACTTTCATTTTCACAGTCGCCATTTTAACCAATTGAAAATCTGAGGGGGCCGGACATGTAAATGAGGGGGCCCAGGCCCACCCAGGCCCCCCCGTGGCTATGCCACTGTCCCATAGTGGACGGAAGTTGAGTACACTTAACTTAATACATAAAATATGAAATATTGTGTATAAAGGATGCAAAAAACATGTCAATGGATTGCACCAGCAAAACTGTTGATTTCACACTGAAATTGTTACTGCTGCATGAAGATTAGAAAAAAATGTATTACTCTCCTCATTGTACTTGTGCATGAATTATATTAAATATAATAATATTTAATTATTTTTATCAGATGATGGGTGGGTGTTTGCGGTGTAGAAAAAAATATTGATCGATAAGCGAATATTCTCAAGGAAGCTTGTATTAATGAATGCACACGAGGGGGAAGTCAGATTTCGGTACAACATTTAATGGTGAAATTGCCCAGCTGTTCAATTCAGACACAGAAGATGATGACTTTGATGGATTTAGATGGATGATTAAAACATAATGTGAGTATGTGAGCATAATGTATTGTTAAATAGTAGAATAAAGTTCAACTAAACTTACTGTTTGGCTTCCGTTACCTTTTTTTGGAGACCATATGTTTTAACATGCACTTTATAATACTAAGTATGAGTTATGTACAGAAATAGACCCGTAATTGAGACTGCGCCTTATAATCCTTTTGCCTTATGGTGCGGAAAATACAGTAAGTGGTTTGTAATTGTGTATTTGTTTTGTTTTTTTGTTTGTTTTTTACCAATATGCATATTTGTGTTGTTTAGTAAGGAGCACACGAGCGCGCGCGCGCACACGCACACACACACACGCGCACACACACACGCACACGCAAAAAGTTGCATAATACAATTAAACTTCTTAAATATACAAATACATCTTCCCAAATGAACAAAACATCTGAAGGACACAGTTGGTGTAGGAGTTTGTGTTGAGCACCAGATGGCAGAGTAGAGCAGGGTTTCTCAACCTTTTGCCTATTGCGACCCACTTTTTTTTTGTATGACAGTCCTACGACCCACTAAGGCTAGAAATAAATAAATAAAAATAGTAAATAATAAGTAATGAAAAAAAATATATATTGAAATGAAATAATTTGTTAGACCTATACTGTGTGTGCTCATAATTAATTTCACAAAACACTTTTTCAAAAATTAGGCAGACTATGAAACGAACTGATTTATTCATTTTCACTCACGTTCACACACGTTAATGTGACATTTGAGACTGCCGCTCTGAAACGATGATATCCAGACGCGGTGGAATTGGGGAAAGGGCCACTCGTAGTGTCGCACTCAAACTAGAAGTTGTCAGTCTATTCCTGCTTTTTGTTTTCGTTGCAGTCACCGTCGAAAATAGATAGGTAGTACTAAATGGCAGAAGAAACTTCGTTGCACGACCTGCGCGTTCGAAGCTGTCGTGAGTGACACAACACTGCTTTGCTGTCTTTTAAGTACATCGCGCTTTCGCTCAAAGTAATCCACAGGTTTACCGACACATGTTGGATGTTTAGTCTGAAGGTGACGTTCAAGTTTTGATGGCTTCATGGACTCCTTTGCTAAGACCTCACCACACTCAACGCATTGTGGTTTTTCGTCCGACGTAGTAAATCCATATTTAATATACAGTGAGCCTCGCTACTTCGCGGTTCGACTATCGCGGATTCACGACTTCGCGGACTTTTTTCATTACGTATGTATATATTATAAAAGAAATATATCGCGGATTTTCCGGAAATTTCGAAAATAGACGCGATATATGAACATTAGAACGGCTTGCCTGGGTGGGCCTGGGCCCCCTCATTTACATGTTCGGCCCCCTCAGATTTTCAATTGTTTAAAATCGCAACTGTGAAAACGAAATTAAAAGCACATATTGCCCGCTGCACAAAACGATCGCAACGCACCCACAAAGTCAACATTGGCGCGTTGCATCACAACTAGTTCTGGCAGAGTGGTTAAAGCGCTAGACTAGAAATCCATTGGGGTTTCCCAGCACAGGTTCGATTCCTGCCGACTATGTTATGCTCGCCCACCACCCCTGTCAACAATCGTGTGCAGTTTTGCCCCTCATTTTAAGCTGGGCCCCCTCAAAAAAAAAAATCTGGCTACTCCCCTGGAACACAGTAAAACTCTCGCGACCCCCTCTGGAATGTTCCGCGACCCACCGGTTGAGAAACAGTGGAGTAGAGCACTGTGTCAAAAGCTTGGAAGCACCAACACAGATTCATGTAAAAGCTTCACTGCTTCAGAAGCGTTGTTTGGCACATCCCTAGCTTGCACTTAATAACCTCAAATTAAATGCACTTTCACATTTTTTAACCTTATTAACAAGAGAGAGGAAAAACGCGCTCACCTGCAGCAGTATCAGCTATTTTCTGCTGAACTACGGTGCGCGATAATGGACAAAATAATTAATGTCTGCTATTAAATAACCACCACTAGGGGCACTAAAACACCTTCAATATGCATTGAAACCCTAATTTCATGTAATTATACAACATGAATACAGTGGTACCTCGGTTTACGAGCGACTTGGTATACGAGAAAATCGGTGTACGAGCATGGAGGGTTGAATCGGTGTACGAGCTTTGTATCGGAGTGCGAGCAAATTTTTCCCTCACCCATGCGCAGTTCTGTGTGGAAAAAGTCCTAACGCTCAGCATCCTTGTGCGCATTTTTACATTAAATATCCTAATGACAGCCTCTCATAACACAGTCAGGAGGTTTCAACCCCTTTTATAACCCCTTAACTCATTAATTGGCTGCATCATTCACCACAGTGATATTTTTAAAAGTGATTTACAGAAGTTTTTACCTCATATTCTAAACATTAATTAATTGTGATCACCATTGTTCACGTAGTGAAATATACACGGTTTTAGCCAAATAATAAACAAAGTAATAGGGTTAGACAAACCATATTTTTATACAAACAACATATAAGCCTCTCCTACAAATGAGCACTGTTTTCATGCTCGTCGGACCTGCCGTTTCTCTGCAGTATCGGCAAAAGCACAAGGAGTAAAATGTGACTTCTTACCCCATGAGCGGGGCTCGTTTTAACAGGTAGCGGGTTAGTTGTAACACCATGTTATCCAATACAAGTTCATTCACGTATTTTTATTTGTTTAAAAAAGTTGCGTCTTGATGATCATAAGCATAACTTTTTTCCTTTATTTTTTTTTACATGAAAAACGTTTTAATAGGTTAATACAATGCAAAATATATGATTATTGATGCAACTTGTTCAATGCCGCTTAGTGTTACAACTAACCCCGCGCTGTCGTGTTTACTTCAGGACCGGATAGCAGCCACTATGTGTTTTTCACGTATTTCAAAATGGTACCATCTTTTAGCCAAGAAGATGGTAATCATAACAATATAAGATTAGACTAACAATCTTTCACACATTCTTTGAAAATCGAAAAACAACTACTATAACAAAAAATATTTACATGCTGCCAAAAGAGTTTTTCCTGTGGTTCTCATCCAAACTTCTATGAAATTTCTCGAAAAATGTCCAGAAGACCTTTAGCACGTCACATTTATGCCCCTGCAACTATCTAAAAAAAATCGCTGTTACTATTTACTCCGCGTTACTTTGTGCCCCGCGCTCCCCTAGTTCTCTCGCGGCTCCCGCAAATTCGTTCCTTCGCGGCTCCCGCGAATTCGTTCCTTCGCGGCTCCCGCGAATTCGTTCCTTCGCGGCTCCCGCGAATTCGTTCCTTCGCGGCTCCCGCGAATTCGTTCGAGGCTCTCGCGAATTCGTTCGTTCGAGGCTCCCGCGAATTCGTTCTCTCGCGGCTCCCGCGAATTCGTTCGTTTGCGGCTCCCGTGAATTCGTTCTTTTGCGGCTCCCATGTTCCACGACTTTAACTCTGGATTATCACTCTTTGTTTTCTGCACTATTATAATAAATTCACTCATTTGCTTTCATCCTTGCTTTCCCCGCTCCCCTCTCCTCCCTCCTCTCTCTCCTCCAAGCAGGCTGCTCAAACCTGACGTGCATTACAGTAAATTGTCAAGTATTTCTAGAGTTTAATTGTCAATTATTAATTAGTATTTATATGAGATCTTATTGGTTACAATTTTAACTGCAATTAATAGGGTAAAACCAAAAAAAAAATATTTTAAATGGGCATTTGTGGTCATGTGGAACGAATTAATTGATTTTTAGTGCATTCTTATGGGGAAATTTGTTTTGGTGTACGAGCATTTTGGTTTACGAGCTCGCTCTTGGAACGAATTAAACTCGTAAACCGAGGTACCACTGTACATTCAGAATTAAATGTTTGTTTTAACCCTGTTACACATTCATAACATTTTCAAGATTCTTATTCCTACTTTTTTCTTTAATTTATACAGTATTTATATTTACAATAATTTGTTCATTTAACTTGTCAATAATTATGGCTGATAAATCATTAAATTAAACTCACACATCCATCACTTTATAAAGAAATACACACTTCAAATCTGAGACATTTTACTGAACAGATGTACAGTAGTTGGATAGTGTTACACTGTATGTTTCAGTAACAAATGCATGACTATTAATGACTGATTTGACCTGTTTTTCACCTTCTGTCTGCAGACTGTATAACTGCAGTATTGGAGAGAAAGGCTGTGCTGATCTGGTTTCAGCTCTGAGATCAAACCCCTCACACCTCAGAGAACTGGATCTGAGATCTAATAATCCAGGAGACTCAGGAGTGAAGCTGCTCTCTGCTCTACTGGAGGATCCACACTGTAAACTGGAGAAACTACTGTGAGTGTTGCTTTCATACCATTTTCAAGTTTATTATTCTTACTTTTTTAACATTTTTATTTTTGATATAAAAAATTTTTTTCATTTAACTTGTCAATAGTTTTCATTGATAAATCAATAAATTGAACTCACACATCCATCACTTAATAAAGGAAAACACACTTTTCAAATCTGAGACATTTTACTGAACAGATGTACAGTAGTTGGATAGTGTTACACTGTATGTTTCAGTAACAAACACATGACTGACATGCAGTGAATCTTGGCAAAGAGGATGTCAGCAATTCAAGCTATTATTTTTATGCCATTGTATTCTGGAGGTGTGTGGCGGCGCCTGCACAGGCAGCGGCTCGGAGCTTGCTCCAACGACATCTCGTTATACTGTACTTGTACATGTGTAATGACAATAAACTTCTTCACTTCTTCACTTCACTATTAGTGACTGATTTTACCTGTTTTTCACCTTCTGTCTGCAGGCTGTGTTACTGCAGTATTGGAGAGAAAGGCTGTGCTGGTCTGGCTTCAGCTCTGAGATCAAACCCCTCACACCTGAGAGAACTGAATCTGAGCGCTAATAATCCAGGAGACTCAGGAGTGAAGCTGCTCTCTGATCTACTGGAGGATCCACACTGTAAACTGGAGAAACTACTGTGAGTGTTGCTTTCATACCATTTTCAAGTTTATTATTCTTACTTTTTTAACATTTTTATTTTTGATAAATAGTATTATAGTATTTTTGTTGCTTTTGTTATGATTGTCATCCTGTACTTTTATAGACTCCCAATTAATGTCACTCACAAAATATCAGGTGGTTTGATCTTTTAATGTCTGTGAACTGAGAACACATTAATGTAATAAATTCATTAAATGAAAAAAACAGCAGACATTAACTGAAAAAGAAAAACATAAAATGAATTAAGTCACTCTCCGTAAATCTCACTTATTGCACTAGTGCTTGGAAACAGTGTTTCAGAGCATTGCTTTGAAATAGGGCTGTCACGTGACCTGTGGGAACGAAGCTTTGTTACCTCACTAACACGTCACGACGGACTCACAGAGCGCAGGGATTTAGCCGTCCCATAGCAGGGACTTAGCCAGATTTTTTTTTGTTGATGCGGGCCAATTGTTGACTTTGGGGGTGCGTTGCGATCGTCTTCTGAGGCTTGGCGATATGTGCTTTCACTTTCATTTTCACAGTCGCCATTTTAACCAATTGAAAATCTGAGGGGGCCGGACATGTAAATGAGGGGGCCCAGGCCCACCCAGGCCCCCCCGTGGCTACGCCACTGTCCCATAGTGCACGGAAGTTGAGTACACTTAACTTAATACATAAAATATGAAATATTGTGTATAAAGGATGCAAAAAACATGTCAATGGATTGCACCAGCAAAACTGTTGATTTCACACTGAAATTGTTACTGCAGCATGAAGATTATAAAAAAAATGTATAACTCTCCTCATTGTACTTGTGCATGAATTATATTAAATATAATGATATTTAATTATTTTTATCAGATGATGGGTGGGTGTTTGCGGTGTAGAAAAAAATATTGATCAATAAGCGAATATTCTCAAGGAAGCTTGTATTAATGAATGCACACGAGGGGGAAGTCAGATTTCAGTACAACATTTAATGGTGAAATTGCCCAGCTGAGTGCATTTGTAATTGTGTATTTGTTTTGTTTTTTGTTTGTTTGTTTGTTTTTTACCAATATGCATATTTGTGTTGTTTAGTAAGGAGCACACGAGCGCGCGCGCACACACACACACACACACACACACACACACACACACACACACACACACACACACACACACGCAAAAAGTTGCATAATACAATTAAACTTCTTAAATATACAAATAAATCTTCCCAAATGAACAGAACATGTGAATGACACAGTTGGTGTAGGAGTTTGTGTTGAGCACCAGATGGCAGAGTAGAGCACTGTGTCAAAAGCTTGGAAGCGCCAACACAGATTCATGTAAAAGCTTCACTGTTTCAGAAGCGTTGTTTGGCACATCCCTAGCTTGCACTTAATAACCTCAAATTAAATGCACTTTCACATTTTTTAACCTTATTAACAAGAGAGAGGAAAAACGCGCTCACCTGCAGCAGTATCAGGTATTTTCTGCTGAACTACGGTGCGCGATAATGGACAAAATAACTAATGTTTGCTATTAAATAACCACCACTAGGGGCACTAAAACACCTTCAATATGCATTGAAACCCTAATTTCATGTAATTATACAACATGAATACATTCAGAATTAAATGTTTGTTTTAACCCTGTTACACATTCATAACATTTTCAAGATTATTATTCTTACTTTTTTCTTTAATTTATACAGTATTTATATTTACAATAATTGGTTCATTTAACTTGTCAATAATTATGGCTGATAAATCATTAAATTAAACTCACACATCCATCACTTTATAAAGAAATACACACTTCAAATCTGAGACATTTTACTAAACAGATGTACAGTAGTTGGATAGTGATACACTGTATGTTTCAGTAACAAATGCATGACTATTAATGACTGATTTGACCTGTTTTTCACCTTCTGTCTGCAGACTGTGTAACTGCAGTATTGGAGAGAAAGGCTGTGCTGATCTGGTTTCAGCTCTGAGATCAAACCCCTCACACCTCAGAGAACTGGATCTGAGATCTAATAATCCAGGAGACTCAGGAGTGAAGCTGCTCTCTGCTCTACTGGAGGATCCACACTGTAAACTGGAGAAACTACTGTGAGTGTTGCTTTCATACAATTTTTGAAGTGTGTGAAATACTTTTCAGTATTTAGTATTACTTAGTAGTACTTGAAAGTTTAACTGTGTAAATAATTTGCACGTCTTGTCTCTCCAATGTCTCTCCAATGTATTTGTATACTCTCCACAGTATTTAATTGCTGTCACTCATGGTGGAAACTCCAGGAGCTTCAAACTGCTGAATCCTGAACATGGTCACCTAAGATGGACACCTGGACAAAAGCTAATAGTGATCCAACAGATTTATAAGTGGGGAGTTTCTGGTATTCATTTGTGCACAGATAGTAACCTGAACATGCAGTCTGAGAAAACAAAAGCAGGACATTTTGCTGTCATGTTTTGTTTCCATATGAGGAAAGGGTCAGTGCAAACATTGATAAAACATTTTTGTCCTGATGGAAGTGGCCATCCCCATCCATAAAGTATGAGGGATCATTGAATGGTTTGAAGAGGACTAAAAAGACTTTGCAGTCATCAGATCTCAAACTATTGAACAGACATCTATGGGAGATTCTGGACTGATGTGTTAAACTGCACCACTATCAACAAAACGGCAAGTGAGGGAATATCTTTTGTAAGAACTGCTCCGTCCCACCAGTGTATTTCCAGAGACTCGTTGAAGCTGTTCTGGCAGCACATGGTGGCCAAACACGTCTCTAAAACATTACAGTGTTTTTACCTCTAATTTTTCACCCATCTATAGTTAGTTTCTGAACAGAAGGTACGGGAAACAACAAATAAAACGTCACAGTCTATCTCTCTAGATATACTTTTTTAACATGATTGAATAAATTGTTTATTTTATCCTAACATTAGTTTAATCTCTGTAATTATTTGAAATATTTTAATGTATGCTGTTTTATGTATTTTCTTTTACATATTGTAAATTTCTAGTCGGCAGTTCAGCTGTAAATAATTTGGCAGTTCAGTTTATGTTGTTTGCCAAGCCAATAAAGCACAATAAACTAAGCAGTAAAATATGTAAGAGAGAGAAAGAATTTAGCATCTGACATGCAGTGAATCTTGGCAAAGAGGATGTCAGCAATTCAAGCTATTATTTTTATTTTGAAATCCTCCATTCTGGATATTGCAGATATTGTGGATATTGAGTTGAATTTGGCTGTAACCTCAAAATGTTTATACTTGTAAATTACAGACAAGAGGGTTGAACTGGGTTTCACTCACACACACACACACACACACACACACACACTCATACACGCGAAATGTCTTGTTTATGTGTGTGTTCATAAGTGAGTCACAGATGACAGTGGAGAAGAAGATTGGCTCCATTCGGCGTCCATCATCCGGCGGGGAGGGACTTTAACCCTCTCTCGATGGATGCCAACATCAGCCACGACACGCGATCAGATGCGAAGCGAAGGACATCGGGCAGAACCGCGAGCCAGACTCGAACCCCGCGCGTGTGAAGGTGTTTCCAGACTCGGATGTGAACGCGTGAGGAGGAGAGAGCTTCGATGAATCCAGATGTGCGGCAGACGGACAGAGGGCATCATCTCTCTGTTCATAAACACACATCCGCTCATTTAAAGGGATCCCACGGGCGGATTGATGCACCCTTTCCAGTGGTGCAACGGTAAGATCACCTGTATCCTCCTGCAATACTGTGGGATTTACTGTAGTAAAAGATGGGAAGGGTTGAGGATGGACTGGTTGGTTTATAAACACTAACAATAGATTCTGTTATATGGGTCAATGACAAATGAGGAGGAGGAAAGAGCTTTAAAGAAATCTAGTTGGAAACGCACGTGCCAGGAAATATAATATCTCGATCCATATTGGTTTAAAAAAGTTGGATTTAATGTGTAAAATGTCAAGTGATGACACATATGATATATACATATATGATATATACACATACACATTGTGATGAATACAAGTTTGCACATATATTAAGTATTGTGTTGTTGTTGCAACTATCAGATATCTTTGAGCTATGCAAATCTAATAGTTAATAAAAATATGAACTAATTTTTATATATATTTTTTTTTTTTAGGGTTTATTAATTTACCCTGAACAAAAAGTGTATTTTCACAAAAAAAAAATCAAAATATAAAGTTTTTACAAATATTTGCTCCTTAACTTACGCTCATTTTAGTCCTATAACTGACAGTAACCTGCATTGGCATCTCAAAGTCCCTGCAGTCAATCATTTCATCTCTTAAAACTCAAAATGACATATTTCAATATTTAAAATATTCATGCCTTTTAATAGCTTGAATGTAAAGGTTTGAAAATGTTCAGCAGTGGTGTTGACTGGTGAATTTGCACATGGTTTGTCTTAAAGCTTATTAATCAAACAATTAAACACTTTGATTTTCAGGGCCATAACCGATACTGGTAATATATTATATATTTATAACTCTTTATATTTGAAAGCAGATAACCAATATATTGGCTGATAAAACTACATCCAAATTTTTATGTGATGTTTGAGAGACTGATTACAAAAGAAAAGCAAATCCATGGCAAAACGAAGCGAGCGCAAAACTGATGTTTGCAAGCGCATAAATTACATCTGCGAGCGGATAATAGATCTACATGTGAAACAACGGGAGCCGCAAGCTGACATCACACGCATGACATCTCATCTACACACAATACACACGCATGACATCTCATCTACACACAATACACACGCATGACATCTCATCTACACGCAATACACACGCATAGCATCTCATCTGCACTCAATACACACACATTACATTTTGCTGGCGCGAACACTTTTATTTTAGTGGAAGAACATGTGAAGTGAAGGATTGAGGGGCGAGTGCTCCAAGTGCTCTGAGCGTTGGCGTCTGTAAGCTGCTCGTATCTCAAATATTTACTCATATCTCAAGGTATTACTGTATTTCCTTTTCTGAAGTGATATTTATCATATTTCAAGCAGTTCAAACCCATCATGGCACCCAGTGGCGTCTGAAGTGCAGGAAATAATCCATCATTTATCGGCTTTTATACATATATCAGTCAAATGTTATTGGGTCATAACGATAACATAAAAAATGAACATTTATTGGTCGATACATCGTGCATCTCTAACTGTTAATGTTTTTTCTAAGGCACGTCTATAAAAGCCACATACATGTCCTGACTGAACTAAAGCTTAATCCTGGCTTAATCTAACCCTTGTCTGTGAAACCAGGCCTTTTTTTTATTGGCACATGGCTAGAAATGACTTCCTGCTTGTTAGTGACACTGAATTTGATTTGGTGAACTAAATGAATATGAATAAATTATGATTCATATATAATTATATATATATATATTTTTTTTTTAAATAAATGTTAATAATAATCATTTTAAAATAATAATATTAATTCAGAAATTGAAAATATAAATTTTTGTATGGTTAAGCTATTTTTAATTCTATTTGAATTTGTATTTTTGAATAATCATTGACCAGAATTGAGATATTCTAGAATAGATATTTGAATAGATGATTGATATTTTCATCTGCTCGTTGTTTTAGATCTGGTTCATTCTTGAGGTTCATTGAGAGCTGAAGATATTTCGATTGCACCCTTGTTTCATATTTATAGGTCATTCCATATTTGCGCTTCACAGACGAGCGCCTCTAATCTCGTGGGGTTGTTAATATTTCATGCACATTTTCAGTCTGCTTTTTTGTTAAAGACGCCTGTGGTGAAAATCAAAGTGTTGAATGTTGTTTATGTGGTGATTTTAATAAGCTTTAAGACAAACCATGTGCAAATTTCAGAGTCAATACTATTGAAAAGCAGCTTCTTCTTAAAGCTGCAGTGAACCGAAAGCAGCCGTTTCCTAACGTCACAAACACGTAACCGATCCGTTCCTCCACTGACGCTCTGTAATGTTCAGTGTGTGTAAGAAGCTCTGACTCTGAGATGGAGAACGGGAACATTGTTACAGTTCAAGTTTGTTACATTCTGTTTTGGCTGTCATTTATATTTTGGTTCTGTCTTTCCAGGACTCGCTGCGATTTGGTTCTAGTTCATTATGTTCACCTGTCGTCTCATTCTTCTTCTCATTTGTTCCCTTTGTTTGTTCCATGTGTTTATACCCTGAGTTCTCCTTCATTTTCTGTCCATTCTGTTCCATTACGTTAGATTGGTTGTCTCTCTGTTGTCTGAGCGTTTGTCATTAGATACTGTTTATTTGATTCATCATCTTCTTGCGATTCATAGAAACAACCAACCTGTGACACACAAGACGATCTGTTCGATATCGTAATCGATCAAAAGGCTAATCACATTAATTACCGTTATGTGTCACACTGTAAAGAGCGATGCGTAAAACGATTCATTACCACACTATAATTTACTCTTTCTCTTCTTCAGATTCAGTTTGTGGTTCAAACATTTCTGGCTGAATTAAACCTGTATTTCCTCTCGTCATTGTGCAGCGTTTACTACAGTAAACAAGGGTTAGAGTGAAATTCAAGCTATTTTAAGGCATGAAGACAATGTTTCATAATGTTGATTAGTTTTAAGGGATAAAATGATTGACATTAAATTGTGTAAGAAAGCAGGCATTTTATTATTGCATGATAAAACATAGTCAGTACATTTTTCAGCATGATGTAATAAAAAACAGTAAAGAAAGACACAAATTCAAATACAAAGTAAAGTCTTTTAATAGCAAATAAGCATTCATATTAAGGTAAATATGTACTTGCATGATAACAGTAATCAGTAATATCAAGCTATTTAGATTCATTGTAAAGTGCTGCATTTTGATATCAGATCTTTTTCTTGTGGTGCGCCGTCAGGTCAACCGGTCAAAAAGATCTGCGCTGGCAAACGTGTTTCAGGATCTGGTTTTCCAGCGCAAAAAAGCACATTTAATCCCAAGAATGGCGAGAGACTCGGCAGGTTGATCCTCCATAAACGGCTTTCTCTAGCGTTTCTTACTGAAGCAAATGTGTCTGTTTTTAAATGACAAGCAACTTCAGTGACCTAGATTTGCTTGTGCACTTGTGTATCCACACACATCTTCTCTTACACACACATCTCATCTTCTGCTTTATTTGATTCATTTACTACATTCCTGTAGCTCAACCAGGAAAATATTGTTAAATATTATGGTAAATATTGACAAAAAGCAATAGATAATGTTTATACGAGGAGACGTTTAAGGAAAAGAGCAGATTGATAATCAATAACTAGACTGTTGACGGGGAATGGTCATATTTTCACATCAAGTTCAAGTTCGGTTTATTTCTAGAGCACATTTAAAAATGGCCAAAGGCCAACCAAAGTGCTGTACAACAGGTTGAAGAAAATTGTACATAAAGTATAAAAGAAACAATGAAAAACAAAGTGACTAAATCTCTTTGCCTCTGCTTCTATGTGCACATCTACATATCCACTTTAATATGCATCCATACATACACACACATACACTTCTACAACTATATGTAGATATATGCCCATACACACACATGTACATACGCATGACGTATGTGATAATTACATACACCTATATGCATGAATACACATTATATAGACATATATGGATATACACATGCAAACATAAATACACATACATAAATACCCTCAAATAACTACATATTATACACCAAATGCGAGGGAGAAAAGATGAGTTTTTCACATGAAACAGAAGAACTGGAATGGGGGAAATCCTCCTATTCTAAATCATTTGTCAATAATATTTTGGACAGACTTTATTGTATCTGTGGAGGACAGAATGAAGTAGAGACTGCTTTCAGATCGATCTGCTCTTTAGCCTGACTCTACTTGAGGGAGACGCGTCTCAATTTCAGCAGAAATGATGTTAAATAACAATGTGATTGATTTGCGTTGATCTGAGCAGCTTGTGAAGAGAAATGAAAGAATTGCTGTTTATTCGTGCCAGTTTTCAAGAATACCAAGTGCCGTCCTTATTATTTATTTAAAGGGATAGTTCACCCAAAAATGGAAATTGCGTCATTAATGACTCGTCCTCATGTCGTTCCAAACCGGAAGACTTTCCTTCATCTATGACACTCAAATGAAGATCTTGATGAAATCTGAATCTTTCTGTCCCTCCGTTGACGGCTGCATCTGCCACTTAAAAAACGTAATCAAGAGATCATAAAACCAATCTGTATGAAGTTACTAAATTCAATCTGTTTGTGCACTTGATACTGAAATATCTGAAACTCTTCCAATACTAATTTTCTGCAGAATAGATGCACAATTACCAGTCTCTCTCTCTCTCTCTCTCTCTTTCTCTCTCTGTGTGTGTGTGTGTCTCTCTCTCTCGCTCTCTATGTGTGTGTCTCTCTCTCTCTCTAACCCAGTCAGAATTAACAGTTATGGCTAGTGGCTAGTAACTTGAGGGCAGGGCTATATTTGTGTTCTTGTGTTGTTTTCATGTTCTGCTGTTTTAGTGATCAGCTTCACTTAACGTGTGTGTGTGTGTGTGTGTGTGTGTGTGTGTGTGTGTGTGTGTGTGTGTGTGTGTGTATAGGGTGCTTCTGTGGTTTGGGACTGATCTACTCCAATAAGACCTGCACTATGCCATCCGTCAGCTTCCAGGACCTGCCTCTCAATATCTATATGGTTATCTTCGGCACAGGCATCTTTGTCTTCGTACTCAGCCTCATATTCTGCTGCTATTTTATAAGGTAAATCTGATCTCATACACACAGGTAAACACACAGATGCACAGGCGTATATATCTGCACTCACAGCACACATGCAGACGTCAGGTGGGTGCTTCATGTCCCCAACAGATCTGATGGGTTTTATTAATGCAGGTCAACGCAAACTGCTTCAAATATCTGAATCTAAATATGCCTGTGCATAATGCATGCCGACAGTTTTTACAAGTCTGTCTTGTTTTCTTTCCTTACTATCCAGTTATCCATTTTGTTTATCTCTTTCCTTTCCTTTTATCCAAAGCGACTTACAAATAGGAGCGCAATAGAAGCAATCAAGCCAACAATAGGGCAACAATATGCATGTGCTGTGACTAGTCGCAGTGAGTCTAACAGTACACTTTGCAGATATTATATATATATATATATATATATATATATACAGTAATACCTCGGTTTACGAGTTTAATTCGTTCCAAGAGCGAGCTCGTAAACCAAAATGCTCGTAAACCAAAACAAATTTCCCCATAAGAATGCACTAAAAATCAATTAATTCGTTCCACATGACCACAAATGCCCATTTTAAATATTCTTTTGGTTTTACCCTATTAATTGCAGTTAAAATTGTAACCATTAAGATCTCATATAAATACTAATTAATAATTGACAATTAAACTCTAGAAATACTTGACAATTTACTGTAATGCAGGTCAGGTTTGAGCAGCCTGCTTGGAGGAGAGAGAGGAGGGAGGAGAGGGGAGCGGGGAAAGCAAGGATGAAAGCAAATGAGTGAATTTATTATAATAGTGCAGAAAACAAACAAGTGATAATCCAGAGTTAAAGTCGTGGAACATGGGAGTCTCAAACGAACGAATTTGCGGGAGCCGCGAGAGAACGAATTCGCGGAAGAACTAGGGGGCGGGGCACAAAGTAACGCGGGGTAAATAGTAAATGCAATTTTTTTAGATAGTTGCAGGGGCATAAATGTGACGTGCTAAAGGGCTTTTCATCACACTGTTTGCACACGTCTTCTGGCCGTCTTCTGGTCTCAGTATTTTTCGAGAAATTTCATAGAAGTTTGGATGAGAACCACAGGAAAAACTGTTTTGGCAGCATGTAAATATATTTTGTAATAGTAGTTGTTTTTCGATTTTCAAAGAATGTGTGAAAGATTGTTAGTCTAATCTTATATTGTTATGATTACCATCTTCTTGGCTAAAAGATGGTACCATTTTGAAAGACGTGAAAAACACATAGTGGCTGCTATCCGGTCCTGAAGTAAACAAGACAGCGCGGGGTTAGTTGTAACACTAGCCGCATTGAACAAGTTGCATCAATAATCATATATTTTGCATTGTATTAACCTATTAAAACGTTTTTCATGTCATTACATTGTTCAAAACACAACAAATGTAAAAGGAAAAAAGTTATGCTTATGATCATCAATACGCAACTTTTTTAAACAAATAAAAATATGTGAATGAACTTGCATTGGATAACATGGTGTTACAACTAACCCGCTGTCTATTAAAACGAGCCCCGCTCACGGGGTAAGAAGTCACATTTTACTCCTTGTGCTTTTGCCGATACTGCAGAGAAACGGCAGGTCCGACGAACATGAAAACAGTGCTCATTTGTAGGAGAGGCGTATATGTTGTTTGTATAAAAAATATAGTTTGTCTAACCCTATTACTTTGTTTATTATTTGGCTAAAACCGTGTATATTTCCCTACGTGAACAATAGTGATCACAATTAATTAATGTTTAGAATATGAGGTAAAAACTTCTGTAAATCACTTATAAAAATATCACTGTGGTGAATGATAGAGGCAATGAATTAGTTAAGGGGTTATAAAAGGGGTTGGAACCTCCTGACTGTGTTATGAGAGGCTGTCATTAGGATATTTCATGTAAAAATGCACACAAGGATGCTGAGCGTTAGGACTTTTTCCACACAGAACTGCGCATGGGTGAGGGAAATTTTTTCTTGTACACCGATACAATGCTCGTACACCGATTCGACCCTCCTTGCTCATACACCGATTTGCTCGTATACCAAGTCGCTCGTAAACCGAGGTATTACTGTATATATATATATATAGAGAGAGAGAGACAGATGAAGTGGTGAAGTTATGTACAGTAACCAAGTAGAAATACTGTCCACCACTGAAAATAGTTGATTGGATTTGCTTTACAACATGCAGAAAGCGATAATTACAAAAAGGTGGAGGAGTAATTGAAATGTTTATTATTGCCCAAGTCATTATTCATGGATTAAAAAGGCTAGTTGTATCATAGTGGGATAACTAGGGTTAACTAGGGATAACTAACTTTGATATTGCCAGTTGCCAGTAAGTGAATTATATTTCTCATATTTTTTCAATAATTGTATTGTATCTTTCCTATGTCATCAATAGTAAATTGAGACATCAAGCCCAAAGTGAGCGCTTTGGATACAGAGAGGTAAGAGAGAGTAAGCAGAAATGCTTTAAAGAGATCATACCTGGCATCTTTATCATGTTAGTTGAGGGTAATTGTACTCTAACTGTTAGCATTTGTGTCGTTTGCAGGTCATTTTAAAAGGAGACCCTAAGAAGCTGAATCTTCATGGGGTAAGAAATTGCTTTTACGACAGTGATGTGAAAAAGTGTTCGCCCCTTCCTGGTTTCTTATTTCTTTCGTTTGTTTGTCACATTTGAATGTTACAGATCATCAGACAAATTTAAATATTAGTCAAAGATACACAAGTAAACACAAAATTTTATTATTAGGGGAAAACAAAATGCCCTGTGTGGAAAAAATGTCCACCCCCCTGTAAAAGCATAACTTAACTGTGGTGTATCACACCTGAGTTCAGTTTCTCTAGCCACACCAGCCTGATTTACTGACACACCTGTTCTCCACCAAGAATCACTTAAATAGGACCCGCCTGACAAAGTGAAGCAGACAAAATCACCCAAAGCGACGACTCATCCAAGAGGCCACTTCTGCAGGCCTCAGTTCCTCAGTGAAGAGTTCATGACTCCAGCATAAGAAAGAGACTGCGGTAAATTGCCCTGCATGGCAGAAAACCATTGATGATCATTGATAAAACATCTTGATGATCACCAAGACTTTTGGGAAAATAAGCTGTGGACTGATGAGACAAAAGTTAAACTTTTTGGAAGGTGTGTGTCTTGTTACATCTGGTGTAAAAGTAACACCACATTTCAGAAAAAGAACATCATCCCATCAGTAAATATGGTGGCGGTAATGTGATGGTCTGGGGATATTTTGCTGGAGAATCTGTACGGCCATCTGTCCGTGATTTAAGGTGAAGGGAACTTGGGTTCTGCAGCAGAACATGATCCAAAACACACCAGTATCCATCTCTGAATGACTGAAGAAACACTAAATGAAGAGTTTGGAGTGGTTAGTCAAATCCTGACCTAAATCCTATTGAGATGTTGATGTTCTTAAAAAGACAGTTCATGCTGGAAAATCCCCCAATGCTGCTGAATTACAATAATTCTGCAAAGATGAGTGGGACAAAATTCCTCCACATCTGTAAAACTCACTGCAAGTTATTGGAAACGCTTGATTGCAGTTGCTGCTGCTAAAGGACCAACCAGTTATTAGGTTTAGGGGGCAAACACTTTTTCACAGGGTTTCCTTTAATAATAATAACCTTAATTAAAAAAATGCGTTTTGTGTTTACTTGTGTTATCTTTGACTAATATTTACATTAGTTTGATGATCTGAAACATTTAAGTATGAAAAACATGTAAGAAAATATAAAATCAGGAAGGGGACGAACACTTTTTAATGCCGTAGATTCCAAGATCTTAGAAAACCTGCCAATAACAGGGATTCCCAAGCCTGGAACATTAATACAATTTATTTAATGGAAATCTAAGAAATTTCCATAATTATGAAATTTTTTTTTTAAGTTAAGCTCAGGTCTAAAACATCTAAGGCCAGATACACTAACAGCTTGCGCCTTTCAGATGCAAAGTTTGTAGGAGGAGAGTATTCAAATTTTATATGTATAAAATGAGGTAAGGTCACAATATTATAAACAACAGACATAATACTTCAGATCCCCATGATCAAATAGTTTTTTATGACCCATGTTTTAAAAATCTTTTGCGAGTAATTTTGTTTCCATCCATTTGTTTCCTCTTTTCCTCCTTGTTTGTGTGTGCACCCCTCTGGTGTGTGTGGCGTCCCTCCACAGCAGACGTGTGCCGTGTGCCTGGAGGACTTTAAGGTGAAGGATGAGCTGGGAGTGTTGCCGTGCCAACATGCCTTTCACAGGAGGTGAGTAATAAGCGGAGTGAAACAGCTGGTGTTCATAAAGCAGCAGATCCTGCTATTGTTAGCAGCACTGTGATCCTTAACCACACTGCTCTGTTTCTCTTGCACATTCTCTGTTTGCCTTTGTATTTGTGTCGTTTTGTCTATTAACATCTATTATATATTGCCAGATCAAATGCAGATTAATACAAATCAGATGCAATTCAAAAAATGTGATCAAAATCTAGCAAAAAGGATGCAAGCAAAACAGTTGGAATAGACACAGAGTGCAATGCAAGATATTTATATTGATATTGATGCATTTATCAGATGCTTTTATCCAAAGTGACTTGCATTGCATTCTAGATACACATTGACATTCTAATCAGTTCTTGCTTTCCCTGGGAATCGAACCCATGACCTTGATGTTGCAAGCACCAATGCACTACTGGTTGAGCTACAGGAAAGCTGTATAAAGATAACTTTGTTACTATTTTGATATCATTTTAAAAAATATATTGTTTTTCCTGTGGTAATGTTCGCTTACTTTAAAAAAGGGTTTTGTAATTTAATTAAGCATGTGTGATTTAAAAATGTGTGATTTTTTTTAAAATTTATTTAAAGTTTTGCAAAAATGTGACCAATATGGAGAAAGAGGCATTAAAGAAGTTTCAAACTGTATGTACACTGATGAGCCTAAACACTTGCTGCATCCCAATTTGCATACTATCTGTACTAAATAGTATTTAAAATTAGAATTAGTGTGTTCCAAATTGTAGTATTTGAAATTATGGTCTATTTTTTCTGGTTAGAATCTGTACAGCACAGCAGCAGCTAATATTACCCACAACCCCTTGCACTTTGGACGAGGATTCAATTAGAACTACAAATACGGATAAAAAGTGTTAAAAACTACAAACATGGCGGGTATGTGAGTTCAACGGTTGAGAGGTTTAAATAAAGGGGGTTGAGTGATTAATTTTCAGTATCTAACCTGATGAAAAGATATTTATCCACATTATATTTAATCTTCAACACCATTGTGAGCTTTTGTAATGACACGTTTGGTCATTAACTTTTAAATGCACCCTTATGCAAATTGTAAACACATGAGGAGCATCACCGTATGAAAGGCCCATGACCGGCAGATCAACGAGCCTTTTCTCTTTCAAACGGTAGGAAATTAAATTGATTGTGGATGTTTTTAACTGTGACAGGATGATTGACAGGGCGGTTAAATGATCACAGGATCACAGCAACAGAACTGTCCATTAAAGAAGTGGTTATGAAAAAGTACTGTGTGTCCCAAAGATACACACCCTAAAATGTATACTTTTACTTCACAAAAACAACATACTTTTAGGGACACAGCAATTATGACAACCTGCCTCATATGCTGTTGGTTCTTCACGTGCTGCCAAAACAGCGCAGATCTGCCGAGACATGAGCTCTGCAAGAGCCCTGAAGCTGTCCTGTGGTTTCTGGCACAAAGACGTTAGCAGAAGATCCTTCCAGTCCTGTAGGTTGTGAGGTGGAGCCGCCATGGATCAAACCTGTTGGTCCAGCACATCCCACAGATGCTTGGATTGGGATCTGGGGAATTTGGAGGCCAGTGCAACACCTCAAACTCATCATCACCATGCTTGCACTCAGTGTTGCCAGATTGGGTCAACAATTTCAAGCCCAAAAGCTCACCAAAACCTGCCCACTCTGTGTCAATCAAGGTTGATAAGCACAATGTTTTATCTTCTTAAAACAAAATGATGATGATAAAATAAAAATAATATATTTCCCTCTTACATTAAAGAGCAAATATGACTCAAACGTCCTGGTGAAACTTTGTCAAAACGGCAGTTTAGAAATGGTCTAGATGCAGTCTAGATGGTTTAAAAGTTGCGGTTGTCCTGATAGTGTCAGGGTTCTGTCACTTCAGTCGTGTTTCTAGTGTTTGGGTGACGGAGCTCTGGCACTGCCCTATTGTCATGTCCTTGTGGGAGCGTGTGGTTTAGAGTGTCTCGAGTCGCGCTCTCTCTTGTCTGTGAAGCATCTGGTGTGTGGGGCATGATGTTCGATCCCGACACTTTGGTATTGTTCAGTTTGGGTTTTATGTCGGGATTCAGACATTCATGGCCTGTGTATTTGTCCCTGTTGTGAGCGCACAAGACGAGCGTTTGCTCTACATCATATGAATGGGTGTGGTTTCGAGCTTCACTGGGGCCGTGCACTCGCTTGTCTGCGTGTGTTGTGAAGCACACGGTTCGTGTTTACATCTGTGCGTGCTTTCATGTTGTGCTTTGTGTGGCGCACAGTTTGTGTCTCGTCTTGTTTTACGTGCATGTTCGTGTCATTGTGTAACCCCGCCCATCTTGTTCCCTCATTATTTTTTGATTTGCCCAACCTGCCCTCCCTGTGTTGTGTCGTTGTCGCTCTATGGTGTGATTCTTCCCTAATCTTGTCTAGTTGAGTTCTGTCAAGTCAAGTCTGTCTAGTTCTGATTCCCCCCCCCCCCCAGACAGCTTTTGTGTGTATCTCGTTTAATTTTTTATTATTAATAAAAGCACCCTTCCACCCTGCAACTGAGTCCTCACTCATCCCTTCCCCAAACCGTGACAGATAGTGTGCATATGATGATGGACAGGAGCCATGTTCCCATATTCGATTTTAATCAAGCCATTCATCTGTGCTCTCAGAGTCGTTTAGATATATTTATAAAGAGCCTTCGAGTCATTTCCCACCACAGGTGTAATACACAGTTTGAGAGTTGGGTTACTCTCGCACTCTTTATTGTATATTCAGCTTACTGGTATGTTTATGCCGGTTTGATGTAGTGATCAATTGAACAGCTACAAGTTATCATTTTAAAAACCCGTCACTCGTGAATTATTGCATCTGCCTGCTGATTGGCTCATCGGCGATGTCAACACCAATGCCAGCCGACTCTGCGTGGGCCTGTGTGTTTAGGAACATCATAATTTTATAGAGTACATGCAAACTTGATTTTTGTTTATTAACCAATTAGACTATAAAATTTACATGCTTGAAAACCACCGAACCAGCTCAGATTTGTTTTTACAAATGCCCCAAACCAATTTTTACCCTCACAATCAAATACAAAACCGGTCAATTGGTCGGGAACCCACCCAATCGGGCAACACTTGTTTCATTAGGGTACACCAATGTTAAGCTAGGTGGCACGTGTCAAATGTACGTTTACATGTATGGCCAGACCCAGGGTTTCCAACCAGAACATTAGCCAGAAAATCACACTCCCTCCACCTGCTTGTTGTCATCCCAGACTTCCCCAGGTGAACACTACACACTTAGACGGCTGTCTACGTGATGTAGAAGAAAACAGGACTCAATGGACCAGGTGACCTTCTTCCACTTCTCCAGGGTCCAGTTCGAGTGCGATACAAACTATGCATAAAGGATGGTTTTGTGCTAACCTTTTGAGATTCTTGAAGACCAGATAACATTGAACAAATGTTCTATTAACGTTACTGGAAGAATGTTTGTTCATTACTTTGAGAGAACCTTGCCATGATTTATGAGAATGTTCTCTGTTAGGTGGGATCACATTTACATTTATCAGAAGCTTTTGTCCTTTTTTACACTTTTTTTATTATATTATTTTTATATTTGCATTCAATAAACACATTGACATTCTAATCAGTTCTTACTTTTCCTGGGAATCGAACCCATGACCTTGATGTTGCAAACACCACTCTCTACTGATTGAGCTACAGAAAACAGATCACACAAAATATAGTTTTACAAATCTACATTTAAATAAAAAATGTGCATTTTTGTACATGTACATTAAATATTATAATTTGCTATGTCGATAACTATGGAAATGCATCGTCACAGTCTGTGAAAAGGGTCCATAGGAATTATAAATACAGGAATGAGATCACAAGGTAATTGGTGTTGGTGGACTAAATGCAGAACGTGTGTTTGCAGGTGTGTGGTGAAGTGGCTGGAGGTGCGCTGTGTCTGCCCCATGTGTAATAAACCCCTGGCCGGATCGTCGGAGCAGCACCAGAGCATAGGCACCCTGCTGGATGAGCTGGTGTAGAATGACATCCCACTCGCTCTGGAGCTTCTTTTACAGACGTAAACGGCCCGATAACTCTCTGATCTGACTCTCACCTTATTTTGAGACTGAACCTCACAGATGAACTCAACGGGCACATTTGCTCAAAAAACACAAAGGGAACCATTAATACTGTTACTAGATAGTTTGTATGTTAACCCAGAAGGCTAATTCACCACAGGATATCTGAGGAATTTACTTTAAATGCAGTTTTAAAGGGATGGTTCACCCAGAAATTAAAATTATGACATTATTCACCCTCATGTCGTTCCAAAGCTGTAAGACTTTTGTTAATCTTTGGAACACAAATGAAGATTTTTTAAATGAAATCTCAAGAGATTTCTGTCCCCCCATTGACGGCCACACAACTGCTAGTGTGATGCTTCAAAAAGTTTGTAAAGTGATTGTGAAACTAAACCGTATGAATTGAGTTGTTTAGTCTAAATTTTCTGAAGTTACACAATTGGTTTATATGATTATATTCACATATTTTTTTAATTGATCTTTGTTCACATATAACCATTCATCAACTGAACGGAAGCTCAAGGATGTTTGCTTGAGGTTAGAGAACCAATGAGATTCATTCTCCTGTTACGCATCACGTTTGACCTTCAGCGAGCACCAATGAGGTTCATTCTCGTGTTACGCATCACGTTTGACCTTCAGCGAGCACCAATGAGGTTCATTCTCGTGTTATGCATCACGTTTGAGCTCCAGCGAGAACCAATGAGGTTCATTCTCGTGTTACGTGTCATGTTTGACCTTCAGCGAGAACTAATGAGGTTCCTTCTCGTGTTATGTGTCACGTTTGACCTTCAGCGAGAACCAATCAGGTTCATTCTTATGTTACGCATCACGTTTGACCTTCAGCGAGAACCAATGAGGTTCATTCTCGTGTTACGTATCACGTTTGAGCTTCAGCGAGAACCAATGAGGTTCATTCTCGTGTTACGTGTCATGTTTGACCTTCAGCGAGAACTAATGAGGTTCCTTCGTGTGTTACGTGTCACGTTTGACCTTCAGCGAGAACCAACCAGGTTCATTCTCGTGTTACCTATCACGTTTGATCTTCAGCAAGAACCAATGGGGTTCATTCTCGTGTTGCCTGTCACGTTTGACCTTCAGCGAGAACCAACCAGGTTCATTCTCGTGTTACGCGTCACGTTTGATCGTCAGCAAGAACCAGTGAGGTTCATTCTCGTGATATGTGTCACATTTGAGCTTCAGCGAGAACCAATAAGGTTCATTCTCGTGTCACACGTCACGTTTTACCTTCAGCGAGAACCAGTGAAGTTCATTCTTGTGTTACGCGTCATGTTTGAGCTTCAGCGAGAACCAATGAGGTTCATTCTCGTGTTACGCGTCATGTTTGAGCTTCAGCGAGAACCAATGATAGCACGTTTGAGCAACTATATGTAAATAAACGCCCAAATGAACTCTTTTCATCATATAAAGCGATTGTGTCGCTAGAGAAAATGTAGACCTATCCACTTTGTTGATGGATTTGTTTTATGATCTCTTTATTAACTTTTTGAAGCGTCAGTGGCAGTTGCGTCAAAGCTCTCAGGTTTCATTAAAAAGATCTTCATTTGTGTTCCGAAGATGAACAAAAGTCTTACGGGTTTGAAACGACATGAGTAAACGATGACAGAATTTCCCTTTCTTGTGAACTATCCCTTTAAATAAGCAGTTTTTGGTTAACATTATTTCAAAATTCATCAAGAATTTGAATTTGGAAACACTTGAGTGCTTTATAATCTCATGAGCACAATAGCTTCCACAAGGCTGTCAGTTCCAATACTTGAGCAAACAAACAACCAATGTAGTCTTTAAGTAGAAACTTTTTTAATGCATACAACATTTTTACAATTCTCATCTGAGGTGTCATTGTGTGCCAGAATTAATTTTAAACAGACCGTATGTGACTCCAAAACCACTGTAACTCCTGCGAGAACCCTCACTCAAACCTGCTAATTGTCTTCTGGGATTTAGGACTACAAACTGAACATCTCTATTGTAAATGCTCTACATAAGACCGGCTGAGATGGAGGAACCCGTATTTACAGCATTCCAGAAACAACAGCACAGTGCGTTGGGCCCAAAGAAATTCAACACAGAGTGAATGAGTGAGTGAGTGAGTGTGTGTGTGTGTGTGTGTGTGTGTGTGTATGTGGATTTTATAGTCATCAGTAGTTGTGAAAGTCCATTCTAGATTATATGTGCACAAATCATCAACTGTCTTAAGAGATTTTAAGCAAACACTACCACAGAAATGGGCTGCCAGTGAAAATACAAGTGACTTTCTTTTTGTATTTCTAGTTTTTTTTGTGTATGTTCACTGTAATCTGTTTGCCATTGTTATTTGCAGTGTTTTAGTCGATGATTTCACACCAAAAGAAAAAAGAACATTTGACAACATTTATCGGTGCAGTGTTTCCTTTTATCTTCTGTAGCTGTCCTTCAACTGTGGATGACACTTTTTAGCTTAAAAGGTTGCAATTCAGGAATACTTTGGAATGCAGACCTAAAGGAGATTTTTGTGGAGGTGAAAAGAAGTGTAAAAAGTTATAGAAGTTTCATTTTAAAGTAAAAATTTGGAATTTTGAACAAATTAAAAAATGTCTACTATATATATATATATATATATATATATATATATATATATATATATATATAATTATTATATAATTATATTATATAATTGTAATCTAAAAATGCTAGAAACTCTAATTTGAAGTTGATATCATAAAAACTGAGGTTGCTGTGAGATTTTCTGTCATGCGTTGATCCGCCATCTTGGAAAGGTAAACATGATGCTGTTTATCACTCTCACTAACAAATCAATGAATTTTCATCGAAATTGTAACTACAGTCTAGAGCTGTAAAAACCACCTATCCATAAATTATGAGTAGTGTTTTGCGTTTTTGAAACTCTGCTTCGTGAAGCTTTGAAACCTTTGCGAATCTTTATTTTTATGCACAACTCAATATGCAATATCCATAACGAATCCTCACATTAATGATAAACTACATGTGAAAATCATCTGCTAATATCTATTGCAGATATACTCATACGTGTGAATAACTATAGGCTTCAGATGCACATTGACCGTTTCCAGTATGGCGGATGGCTAGCGTGCAGCAGCTCACAGATGCAGAAGTCACTAAACTGTGTCATTACTTTAGGGTTGAATGATTCTGATGGCTTAAGACTTAGATAAACTTAATAATAACTTAAAATATTTATACACATATCTCCATTAATTATCCAGATGATAGCAAGGATCCTGGTTTAGGGTCAAAGTGACCCACCAAGATCATGAATCAATGTTTGTAGTCTCCAGTTTTTGATGATCAGAGGGTTATTTTTATCTCAGTCGCTCACTTCACGAAGGTTAGGTCCTGTAACAAAACACAAACAGATACAAAGCTTCTTCAAGGTTGGTCAAGATCTTGCTCTGATCAGGGAACTTTCCCAAAACATACTGATAAGACAAACTTTCCCCTGGATCAGACGATTCTCTTCGTTATACACAGTCTATTGAATGCTCAAATCTGATTGTTTGGTGAGGTTCTCAGGCGTGTCATTTTTTTCAGAGAAATGCACAGATAAAGTAGTTCCAGCAGGTTTTGACCGCATTACATGTCCATATCACTCCGCCAGATGATTCAAAGATCCTTACAGCCGAAGACAGCGAAGAAACAAAACACACAAACAACAAAATTATGTTTATTGTGTATTATATTTATGAAAAAGCACATACTGTCTTTCTTAAACACACACACACACATAGATACACACACTCATTCACTCACACACACATAAACACACACACACTGACCAATAATATTTTTCTCCTCTTGTGATTTGTATTTTGAATGTACATGACAACACAAAAGAAAATGGCCTTTCAGGTGAAAGATGAGCTGTTTCCATGACAACAACACTTTCACTGGAGGTGAGCATTGAGTTCAGGTGAGTCATGTGACCACATTCATTTTAAATTCACTTTAAATCTAGATATGGTAGGAGAGTTGGAGTTTATTATTTATTTGTGTTTTTTATATAAACAATAATTCAAATTACAGACACATGCATTTCATATTTAGTTTAAAGAAGTTTCATTGGTAAGAAATGTGGTTAAGGCTCCCATGAAATCAAATAGATTTTTGTGTCTTTTAGTATCACTATGTTATTAGTCTTCTTGTTATCTATAAGCTCCAAATCAATGACAAAACTCTGCGTTGCTGTTTTGTAGTGGTGTTGGAATTTAGCTTTCCCCCAGTCCGTTGATTTGCCATGTCAAAGACAGACGCTACTCGTAGATAAATGGAATCAATTTAATAGAGAATCAAAAGAGCTCTGAGCTCAGGATTACTGGACCACAATGCCAAAAGCTGACATCTGGGCAGTCCAGAATGTCTTACAAGCATATGCAGTTTATATTCTTGACTCTCAGTTCATCCCTCGAGTCCACCTCTCCATACAGTGACTTTTGTCAAGTAGATTTCTTCATTGGTTACATCAAAGCAATCAGCAATCTGCACACAAGAATGCAAGAACTCCCTTTCCCCATCCCTTTCTATCTGTAACTTTTCTGGTAAACAGATAGCGTCAACAGTTACAGCCTTGGACTTTTCACCGAGTGCATTGTCCTTTGTTTTAGACAGGAAAGATTTGTTACAGAATTAAAACAGTAACTTATGTTAGAACAGAAAAGAACATGTCAATACAATTTGGAACATTTTAAACTATCATTAGAAATAAGCACGTCAACACAATTTCTAACATTTTAAACTATATTTTCCTTCAGTGGTAACAATGCATGGGAAGCTTGTGAGGAGATTTGATTGCTTCATGATGATGACACACACACACGTGCTCCCAAATTCCCACGTCAAGGGCACTTCCGACTGGAATTTTTCCTGAAGTGCTCATACGATGGACACTTTAATATCCCATGATGCCACAGGAGAGGATTTATGAATGCCAGTTAAGGCGACGCAACTCACGCTGGTGGATCACATGACAATCATAACATGGCGGATGTAGTACATCTGGATTACATTCATACTACACACATTCATAGTATACTAAACAAACTTTTTTAGCACTCATGAAGTAATTTATTATTGTTCAACATACTTACTCAAGAGAGTATGTGATTTTGAACACATCCATAGTGAAAACTATCCAAAATGTACAGAAAACCCTCAGAATACTTAAATATTGTAGAAATGCATATTTGGAATAAACCTAAAATTTTGTTTCAATAGATATGATCAGCAACTTTAAATTAACTATTTAAATGTTTTTCTCCATCATTTTTAAAGGGATTATGAAATTATTAGTTAATAATAAAACTTGGAACTGAAAAAAAATGTGTAAAACCGACAACGACCTGTAAGATCGTTTCTGACTCTTGTTTACAAAAACAGCAAGTTTGATATTTTAAATAGTGTAATTACAGGGATAATAGCGATTTATTGTTTTAAATTCAAGTTTTTTCTACCTTTTTTATTTTTATTTTTTATTATGCTTTAAACAACATCATAATACAACAACCATGTTAATGCCAGTGAGCAAGAACACACAAATAAAGAAAAAGAGAGAAAAAGAAAATAAAAAATAAATAATAATAATACGTTCACAAATATTTAAGACCTCTGTATAATTCAGTCATTTGAGGATTTTAAAGGCAGTACACCATTGAACTTAATAGATCTTAATAGATTTTCTATTACAACTAGTTTTGATAATAGACAAATAGTTTTCAAATTCTTTACTGAAAAAAGGGGCTTTTTGTTAGAACATTTGCACTTGTATATATATAAAACTTGACTAACAGACAGGGTTGGGTAGGTTACTTTTAAAATGTATTTCACTACAGATTACAAAATACTTGCTTTAAAAAGTAATTTGTAACGTATTTCGTTACATTACTCAAGTTTAGTAACGTAATCTAAATACTTTGAAATACTTAACACAAAAGACCATATTAACTTGATGTCCTGTATTAAGTTTACAACCTGTAAATAAAAATGAACTCTACCCATCATAGGATTTGGTTTTCTGCTACATTTTATTTTTAACATCAGTTTTCCACAGCACTTCTAAAACAATGAGGGCAATCTTTGTTCAATCAAAGTGCTTGAATGTACCAAAATGTATCAAAATTAATTAAATATTAATTAGCTGCAATAAAACCAACAAGTGTCATTTTAATGCAACAAGAACATAATCAAAGTGCTTATCATTCATACCCTGTTTCAAATTTCAGTAAACAGGAGCTTGAATTTGTAGTAGACAAAAAACACTACAAAGAAATTAATGAAATGTTTACTCTCCAACTTGAAAAAAGTGACACTCTTGTCTGTGTGCCACTGCCTTGATTTCTCCATTATTGCGTTTAATTAGTTGACGTTTCTTGACGTCATGTGTCGCAAAGTGCTGCGCCTTGAATTGCGCATTTACAATAATTCTTTAAATTAATTTAAACATTTAATTTCAGTTTACTCTGTTGTAGTTAACTATAAAACAAACAAAATTGTTATGCCAAATTAGAAATTACAATCTGTGTCGAAGGTATGTCTCCGTCTGTCTCGCGCTCTCTCCAAAATTAAAGGTGAACAAATGTAGATCATGATTAGATCACATGGATGTGCTTATCCGGATCTACAGTGAATAAAAACCATCCCACGACACACACATAAAGCGCTGCAATTATCAAGCATTATATCCATCTATATTATGTGCCTGCAAAAAGGCGGTATCCAACAGTTTGCCGATAATATATGTAACAACACCTGACCTCTGTTTGGGGTTTTTGAGTGTATTTTCTGTAGAAAAAATCATACTTTAATCTTAGCTTTTCATACAGGTGTAGGACATCAATAAACAGCATTTTGCAAGATCTGTTCAGGTAACAAAAGTTTATAAAGATGTTAAATGAAAATATTTTTGGTCCAAACTGTTGGATTAGAAAGTAGGAATGCCTCTATTTTTTTAATAAACTTTATTGCTAATGAAAACCATTTCATCTACCTTGGCAGTTGTTACACATCTGTCATTGATGACACAGGACACTTCTCGCACCTAGCCACACACTAGCTGATTGTAAGCGTCAAGTCCTTTGTAACACTGAAGATCTTCGGCTGTATAAGGACTTGGGGTGAAAACCAGATAGTTGAGAACATTAATGTATGTTGTGTTCGCTAGAAGATTGACGTCCGTAGACCGGGTCACAATTTCATACGGATCCTGTCCCTTTATTAACGCTATTTTTGCCTCGTACCTTTCTCTTTCAAAATTCTCAAGTCCATCTCTATATTTAGTTTGACTCTTACGCTCAAGTTTCTCCCTAGATTTACATAAAATGTTTTTTTTCTGCGATAAAACTGGCTTTAACGTCGCTTCCCCCATGACATTGATTAGAAGTGGTCCCCCAAAATGGCGGCTGTCGTAAAACTACGTCACGATCGGAAGCGCTCTATATGGACGCAATGAAGTTCAATGGAATTTATGACTATAGCTATCTAGCGATGCTTTTGGGAAACACACCCCAGATCTATCAAATTCGTGAATAATTCATTGACAATATTTTTGTAAACAAAACAAATTGATTCATTTAAAAATATGGGGGAAAAAAACAATTTGTTCACAATTCGGATAATGAACTCGCACAAAGGCGCCATTTCCTGAACATTTGTAATGAATTATTAAGGTTTAAAGTTTGTCTATAAAGTACACAAAGCCATTGGCTTTATAAAACATTATTTAACGCATGATTAATTGGATGTCAATTCTATGTTTTATTAGACCAAATTCTTATAAATATTAAACGTAGGCTAATGATAACCATACAAAGCTCAACGTATGAGTAAATGGGAAAATAAGGAATAAAGAAAATCATTTTCAAAGACCAAGAACAACTTACTTCAAGATGCTTTTTCAGATTAGATGTTGAATCCTTTGAAGCCGATAGAAGTTTTGTTGCAGGTAGACATAGCTTGC